>WNWK01039296.1:0-17523 GCA_009830355.1 Cherax destructor
TCATATTTGTCAATTTTTATTCTGTGGGTGTATGTATCATGTTTATATGCTATGTAACGTGTTTTTTAAATAATTTTTAAGAAAATATCATAGATGATTTAATGAAAATGTCTATATTAATGTAAAATAAGACATTCAATGTCCCCAAGAATGATTATTATTAGTATTACGTAATATTTTCCCTCCGCTCGCCAACACCATAGCATATAAACAGCATGTTTATATGCTTTGTAACGTGTTTCTTATATAATTTTGAAGAAAATATTATATATGGATTAATGAAAATATCTATATTAACGTAAAATAAGACATTTAATGTGCCCAAGAGTGATTATTATTAGTATTACGTAATGTTTTCCCTCCGCCCGGCAACCACACCTGCATAGCATATAAACAGCATGTTTATATGCTATGTAATGTGTTTCTTATATAATTTTCAAGAAAATATCATAGATGGATTAATGAAAATGTCTATATTGACGTAAAATTGGACATTTAATGTGCCCAAGAGTGATTATTACATAATAGAGAGATGTGCTCACGGAAAATGTAAACAAAGCGGGTTGCGCGTGCCGTATCTGAAAGACCACTCGCTGTATATAAAAGTTTTGGTCATAATTTGAACTCGCCCTATGAATGGAATGCCGAAAGGCGAAACGCCGAAAAGCGGGGCCCTACTGTATACAAAATATGATTTATATTGGTCTCACAGGACATAAAAGTTACTTGAAAAAATAAAATGTTAAAAAATAAAAGAAAAGAGTAGAAAAAAATAAATAAACAATTACCGGGTGACTGGCAGTCGGCGATGTTGCCGTAAAGAGCTTGTGACCCTCAAAGGGTTAATTTCTTATATTATTCTTACTTATATAATAATTGACGATTTGGTATCATAACAGAATGGGCAGAGCTTATACATAGTCTGGGAACCAATCAGGAACCGTCCTGGAACATTCGATTGCGTCAGCAGAAATTTCTTGTCTCATGATAACCAGGGAATATGCTTCAATATACAGTGGACCCCCGGAAATCGGCTGGTCTGATTATTGGCCGGCTCGATTATCGATCGCTTTTTTCAGCCCAATTTTTTGCCTGACTATCGGTTCGCGTCCCAGACCTGTCTGCCTGCCCCACGCTTGCGCGCCTCGCCACGCAGGCGTCATGAGTCAGTATAGCTTTGTTTACCCTTGAGTGAACGTTACCCAGCATGCTCATTCAAGCATTTCACAATAAATTTATTGTGTTTATTGATTGTTTAGTGATTGCGATGTGAAATAAGTCACCATGGGTCCAAAGAAGCTTCCTAGTTGCACCCCTGTGGTAAAGAAAGTGAGGAACACCATCGAATTGAAGGAGATAAAAATATGAGTGGCGTATTTGTGGGGAAGCTTGCCAGGATATATGGCAAAAGCAAATCAACAGGAAGGCAGGGAGTGTAGGAGGGATGCAGGAAGTGTAGCAGGCATGCAGGGAGTGTTTCAGGGATGCAGGGAGTGTAGCAGGCCTATCTTCCAGATGCCAGCAAGTCTCTTGAATAAAGGTAAGTAAATGTTATTTTAAATGTTTATTTCAATATAAATTTATAAGTTTAATACTGTATGTAGTATTTATGTATGTTTTGTGTATGTAAAACTAGTTAATCTTTACAAAATTATTTTTTTGTGAATATTTTTGGGTGTCTGGAATGGATTAATTGTATTTACATTATTTCTTATTGGAAATAAAGGTTCAGATATCGGCCAGTTCAATTTTAGGTCTAGCTCCTAGAATGGATTAGGGCCGATTTCCGGGGGTCCACAGTAATGCTATTATCATTACTATGGCTTTTTTATCTATCACAATTGATCTAATATGACATAATAGACAATATAAATAAGAAATAAATATAATAAATACTCCAGAATGAATAATATGTGACATAATATGATCGCCACCTCGGAGTATTATATTACTTCACTGGGGATGGGGGTTCCTGGGGGGTTACCCTGTACCCTCTAGGGGACTTGTATTAAAGAAAACAAACAGAGCTCTAACTATGGTATACACTCGTAATGCACAATAAAGCTGAGAAAAATGCTATTTTACTCTTAATAAAAAAAAAATTTTGTTGTGCGACCTTCCGTGCGGATTATCTCGGAAGTAAGTTATTCATATATATATTGCCGTAGCGTCTATAATAATCATAGGAATGAAATGAAATACACAGACAACATAAAAGAAATGTTGTATTAATTAATGGTGTTTAGGTTTTGAGATGTCATAATTAGTTTTTTATTTATGTGAGGGTAAAGTCAGATATTTTCCAAAATGTCAAAAACATTAAAACTTTATTTTTTTTAAGAATGAAGATAGGGATAAATTACAGTAAGCAAAGCATGAAAAATTAAGATTAGCATTGTTTTATGCATAGGTGATGCCAAAACAACTTCTACAAGTCCCACTACGACACTATGGATTTTTATATATGATGTTTGGTAAAAATTTGGTAAATATTTTTTTTCTCAGTTGTTTGTTGGCCTATCTTTTCGAAACTTGATACAAAAATTATAGAAAGGTGCTTCTTTACGTACAAAAAAAAATGAATGAAATCAAACGAAAAATAAAAATATTCTTCAAGGTCCTCTTAATTAAGGAGTACAGGTCTCCCTCACTATGACTATTGGTGTAATATACATTTAAAGACCCTACTTTCACTTTACCCTTCTTGCTCATTTCTGTTTTTCCACTATACCTATTACTGTCCTTTTCACCTAGTGCGACTGGCTTTCCAGTATCAACCTTATTCTGTCTATTACTAGTTCCCCTAGAACTCATAATATATGTTCGAAGCCCACGAAAGTGGAATTCCACATTTGGGAATTCCACTTTCGCAGGCTTCGAACATTCGCGAATTCCCAGCCGCCCAATCATATTTATGTTGAGGGCTTTGAAGGTGATGAATGACATTGATAGGAGCATAATTCCCTACAAAACTCTGTTTGTAGATGAATGGTTCAGAGAACCAATGAGTTGATAAATTAGACACATATGCAACACTTGGATATCTTTATTGAGGAAACGTTTCGCCACACAGTGGCTTCATCAGTCCATACAAAGGAGAATCATGAAGAACAGGAGGAGTTTGAGGTAATCAGTCCCTCAACCTTGAGTCGATGTCGTCACAGACCGAGCCGCGGGGGCGTTGACCCCTGGAATTCTCTCCAGGTAAATTCCAGTCCATCAGTCTTGAAAAGATTGATGGACTGACAACCAACTCCAAGGCTGAGGGACTGATTACCTCATCTTTTGTATATAATTCTACTGTCTTCAAATAATGTCCTAGAATTTATATTGATAAAGCTACTGGATGGCGAAACGTCTACAATAAAGATGTTGCACATGTGTCTTAATTTCATCTTGTCGGTATTGTATACCATTTTTGCACATCATATGTTCTTATAACCATACTAGGCAGACTGTTCCACTCATCAACATAACATAAGAAAGGAGGAACACTGAGTAGGCTTGTTGGCTTATACTTGGCAGGTCCTTCAAAAATCCAACCCACTTACAGAATAAATGCTACCCAAGCAATAAGCTTTGATAATTCTATTTACTCTCGTGCAAGTCTCACTCAATTCCAACCCCTCTCACTCATATATTTATTCAACCTAAATTTAAAACTACCCAAGCTAGGACCTTGGGTAGTGTTATGTTATTTTCCCTTATTTATCATCAAGGTTCTACATGTACTAGCATAGGGTATTTATTTAAAAGGAAGGTAAGAACATTGTTCTTGTTGGGGATAGTCAGATTAGGTACATGGATAGGGCCTTCTGCTTGAAAGATAGAAGTAAGAGACAGAGGGTTTGCTTTCCTGGGGCTGGGATGGAGCATATTGTTAGCCGTCTGGACGACATCATGAGAGGTAATGGGAGCAATCCTATTATCTGTCTCATTGCTGGAGGCAACGATGTTGGCAAACGTAGGAGTGAGGACCTGACTAGCAGGTATAGGTCAGCAATAGACATAATTAGGAAGAAGGGTGGGAACCCTGTCATATGTGGTATTTTGCCAAGGAGAGGAGTTGGAGATGAATGGCTGTCCAGGGCAATTGGTGTCAATTGCTGGCTGGACAAATACTGTAAGGAAAATGCAGTAACATTCATTGACAACTGGGACCTCTTCTATGGTAGAAATGACATGTATGCCAGGGATGGGGTTCACTTATCCAGGTCTGGGGTGGGGGCACTGGCAACTGCAGTGGAGGGAGCTGTTAGGGCTTTAAACTAGAAAAAGTTAGTAGTATGGGTTTTGGGGGAAAAACAGTGAAATCCCAGTGTATTAATATTATGAGTTCTAGGGGAACTAGTAATAGACAGAATAAGGTTGATACTGGAAAGCCAGTGGCACTAGGTGACAAGGACAGTAATAGGTATAGTGGAAAAACAGAAATGAGCAGGAAGGGTAAAGTGAAAGTAGGGTCTTTAAATGTATATTACACCAATAGTCATAGTGCTAGGAATAAGATTGACGAGTTGAGATTAGTTGCTAGTGCGGGTAATATTGATGTTTTTGCAATAACTGAGACATGGTTTAATATGAAAAATCGGGACATGCCTGCTGAATGTCACATCCAGGGTTTTAAATTGTTCCAAGTAGACAGAAGTATCAGGAAGGGGGGTGGGGTGGCACTCTATGTTTGTGATCATTTAAATTGTTGCATAAAAGTGGGTATAAAGTCTGAAATAATGCATACAGAGTCTGGATAGAATTTTCAGAGGGGTGTGAAAAATTGATTTTAGGTGTGATATACCATCCTCCAAATTTAGATAGGGAACAAGGGAGACTACTTTGGGAGGAAATTGTTAAGGCCACAAGGCATGATAATGTAGTAATTCTAGGGGACTTTAACTTTAGTCAAATTGATTGGAATTTCTTGACAGGAATTTAGAATCTAACGACTTTTTAGAAGTACATAGTTCAGGATTGTTTTTTGAAGCAGTTTGTGACAGAACTTACTTGATTTGGTTCTTGCAAACAAGGAAACCCTTGTTATTAATTTAGAAATTACAGAGGAACTCGGCACAAGCGACCACAAATCAATTACCTTTAACATTGAATGGATGTATGACAGTAGGGATAATTCAGTAACGGTCCCAGACTTTTGCTTAGCAGATTACAATGGGCTTAGAGAACACTTATCATCTGTGGACTGGGGTAACGAAGAGAGCTATCAATATGACAGTTTTCTGAACACTATACAGGCTGCCCAAAGAACATTTATCCCGTATAAAGAAATTAGATCAAGTAGAAATGACCCAAAATGGATGAATAATAGGCTCAAATATCTTTTAGGGCAAAAGAAAGGAATTTATAGGCACATATAAAGAGGTGAGGGTCATCTTATAAATCAGTATACAGGTATCCCTCAACATTCGCGAGGGTTAGGGGATCAAGAGCCTCGTGAATGTTGAAAAATCGCGAATGTTTGGTGCCCCAATATATTGTAGGGAAATATAATACAATACTGCTTCCTTAACCTATTGAACCATGAACAATCATAAAACACATATAAACATCGTAAAATAATGTACTATATACATGTTATTTTGACATGAGCTGGCTGTGAAGGGAGGCCTGTAATAGTATAATTATACAATACATATTTTATAGTGTTGTGAAGTGTCATGGGGAATCAAGAGTTACTGACACTGCTTCTTCTGCCTCTGCTGTAGCTCCGCCCACTTTGTAATGATGCCAAATGTTGAATTAAATATGTATACATTAGAACAAAAAATGAAACTCCAACTTCATAACTTTATTTTAATTTGCATAACTCATATATTACAGAAAACAATAAAAAGTAAAATACACATACAACGAGTTAAGCTTACAGAAAAATACATTAAATTCACCATCTAACATCGTTACGAAGTGGGAGGAGCTATTGGAGGGAGGGAGAGGCGCAGTAACATTCAGTGTCTGGTGAGTCGTCATGGGTGTTGGATGTTAGCCTTATTGCTAATAAAATGTTGTGTAATTACACTAATATTAGTAATAAAGTTTATCTATCTATTACATTTATTCCAAATTGATATCAGAAACATGATAAATACCCTAGAACTGTAATAAAGATGCTGAAATGAATAATATATGCCATATTATATGAGGGGTGAGAGAGCAGGACCGCCGCCATTTAAGATGTTTACATCAGGGTAAACATGCCTAAATCACTCCTGTCGTAAGAACAAATGCAAAAATAGCATTTATTGTTTTTAGAATAATAATAATTTATAATAATTGATCTGGAGCACTTTAAATGTTATCAGTATATGGTAGCTGACATTTAGAGCACTCCACAGGAATTATTATTAAGTATTATTATTTTATTCTTTTGATTATAATAATAATAATATTATTATTATTTCCCTACAATATATTGTAAGAAAATAATATTAATATTAATAATAATAATAATTATTATTATCTCCCTACAATATATTGTAGGGAAATAATAATTATAAATAATAATAATTAATAATAATTGCTGTTGAGTGCTCTAAATGTCAGCTACCAAATACTGATGACATTTAAAGTGTTCCAGATCAATTATTATAAATTATTATTCTAAAAATAATAAATGCTATTTTTGCATTTGTTCTTATAACAAGAGTGATTTAGGCATGTTTACCCTGATGTAAACATCTCATATGGCAGCGGTCCTGCTCTCTTACCCCTCATATAATATGGCATATATTATTCATTTCAGCATCTTTATTACAGTTCTAGGGTATTTATCATGTTTCTGATATCAATTTGGAATAAATGTAATAGATAGATAACCTTTATTTAGTACATTCATTACTTACTGTTTCCTTAACCTATTGAACCATGAACAATCATAAAACGCATGAAAACATAGTAAAATATTGTACTATATAGTACTACATACATGTTATACTGTAGTTTAATAACAAATAATGAACAAACAAAACACTCAGTGAGTGAGTGGTGTGGGGGCTGGCTTCTGGGTCGGAGGGAAGGTAGAAGGGACGCTTGGGTGGCGGGAAACTTAAATATGATTTGGTGGGTGGGAATTTGGCGGCTGGGAATTTGGCGGCCGGGAATTCGCGAGTGTGTGAAGCCCGCGAAAGTAGAAAACGCGAAAGTTGAGGGATACCTGTACTGACATTAAGAGGGACGTTAAAAAGGGGATAAGAAAAACTAAACAGGATTATGAAATTAAAGTTGCTAGGGATTCAAAAACTAACCCAAAAAGTTTTTTCCAAGTTTATAGAACAAAAGTTAGAGATAAGATAGGTCCCCTTAAAAATAACTCTGGGCATCTTACTGACAAGGAGAATGATATGTGCTCTATTTTTAATAATTATTTTCTCTCGGTTTTCACACAGGAAGACACTAATAATATCCCAGTAATTAAATTTTATAGTGGTCCTGAAGAAGATAAATTATGTAATATCACAGTCACTAGCGAAATGGTTATGAAACAAGTAGACCGACTGAAACAAAATAAATCGCCGGGTCCTGATGAGCTTTTTGCAAGGGTTCTTAAGGAATGCAAAATGGAACTCTGTGAACCATTAAGTAACATTTTTAATTTATCTCTTCAAACAGGTGTAGTATCTGATATGTGGAAGATGGCTAATGTAATTCCTATTTTTAAAGCAGGGGACAAGTCACTACCGTCAAATTACCGCCCAATAAGCCTGACCTCAATTGTAGGCAAATTACTAGAGTCAATTATAGCTGTTATTATAAGAAACCATCTCGATAAACATAATTTGATTAACAATACTCAGCATGAATTCACGAGGGGCCTTTCCTGCCTAACTAATTTATTAACTTTCTTCGGTAAAGCATTTGAGGCTGTTGATCATGATAAAGAATTCGATATTGTTTATTTAGACTTTAGTAAGGCTTTTGATAGAGTACCGCACCAGAGACTGTTAAGGAAAGTGGCAGCTCATGGAATTGGGGGAAAAGTGCTGTCATGGATCGAGTCATGGCTCACCAATAGGAAGCAGAGAGTGCGCTTAAATGGGGTTAAATCTGAGTGGGGATCTGTAACAAGTGGCGTTCCACAGTGATCAGTCTTAGGCCCGTTGTTGTTTATAATATATATCAATGACCTTGATGAGGGAATTACTAGTGATATGAGCAAATTCGCCGACGACACGAAGATAGGTACGATAATTTATTCAAACGTAGATGTCAGGGAACTTCAGGACGATTTAGACAAACTCATCCGTGGTCAAAAAGTGGCAGATGCAGTTCAATGTAGATAAATGCAAGGTTCTGAAGCTCAGGAGTGTCCATAACCCAAGCACTTATAAGTTGAATGGCGTAGAACTTAACCATACAGATTGCGAAAAGGACTTGGGGGTTATGGTAAGCAGCAACCTTAAACCAAGACAGCAATGCCTAAGCGTACGTAATAAGGCTAACAGATTACTGGGATTTATATCAAGAAGTGTAAGCAACAGAAGTTCAGAGGTTATATTACAGCTTTATACATCATTAGTAAGGCCTCACCTAGATTACGCAGCTCAGTTCTGGTTTCCATATTACAAAATGGATATTAATTCGTTAGAAAACATTCAGCGTAGAATGACTAAATTAATACATAGCATTAGAAATCTTCCGTATGAAGAAAGATTGAAGACCCTTAAATTACATTCACTTGTAAGACGAAGAATGAGGGGAGACATGATCGAGGTATACAAGTGAAAAATGGGCATTAACAAAGGGGATATAAATAAGGTCTTGAGGATATCTCTCCAAGAGAGAACCCTCAATAATGGATTCAAGTTGGATAAGTTTAGATTTAGAAAGAATATAGGAAAGTATTGGTTTGGAAATAGGGTAGTTGATGAGTAGAATAGTCTGCCTAGTAGGGTTATTGATGCTAGAACCTTGGGTAGTTTCAAATTTATGTTGGATAAATTCATGAGTGAGAGGGGTTGGATTTGAGTGGGAATTGCACATGAAGTAAATAGAATTATCAAAGCTTATTTCTTGGGCAGCATTGAAAATTAGGTTCAGCAAATATTCTGTTAGTGGGATGGATTGTGAAGGACTTGCCTAGTATGGGCCAACAGGCCTGCTGCAGTGTTCCTCCTTTCTTATGTTCTTATGTCTTATAGATTAGAGGAATACTTACATTCATGATCAGCTGCTGTATCTGAAAACTTATTGGTCCTCTCACATTCCTCTCAAAACGTTATTTAAACCAATATTATAAAAATAGTGCTATATTAAGATATATATATATATATATATATATATATATATATATATATATATATATATATATATATATATATATATATATGGTCTAATAATCCTAAACATATAACTAGCCTCCCCAAAACCACATGGTTCACCTGCCACATTTAACTCTCTTTTGGTAGTTTCAAATTTAGGTGCCTGTCAGGTGACAGGCAAGCCCGCTCACACACCTGCACCTCTCATTCCTATAATTGTAGACGGTGAGCCATTCTCACGTCTTATCATAGAATGTATTGGTCCAGGTCTTCTGCCTAGAACCAAATTGGGGAACCAATACCTGTTTACAATAATGGATGCAGCTACACGCTACCCTGAAGCTATTCCTATGAGAAAAATTAATGCTCGTGCTATTGTGAGAGCACTGATGAAATTTTTCTCCCATGTTGGATTGCCTCGAGAGATACAGTCAGATCAGGGATCCAACTTCACTTCTAAGATCTTTCGAGAAGCATTATCCCACCTAGGAATAGTCAGTACTTTCTACCAGTTACTGCCCACAGTCACAAGGTGCTCTAGAGAGATTTCATCAGACTTTGAATTCTATGATGAGATCCTATTGTGAACATTTTTCTAGAGACTGGGATAAAGGTATACATTTTCTTCTGTTTGCTATAAGAGAAAGTGAGCAAGAAAGTCTAGGATTTAGTCCATTTGAGCTCATATACGGACACCAAGTGCGTGGTCTTCTTGCTGTGTTGAAAGACATGTGGACCGGAAAATCTAATCCATCATTAAGCACATCACCTCCATTAATGCAGAAGCATTTAACAGCTGCTAAGAGAGCTAGCTGCGAAAAACCTAGTTTCAACTCAGGCTAGAATGAAGCAACAGTATGACAAGCGTACTGTCTGTCGCTCTTTTAAAGCAGGAGATAAGGTGATGGCTCAGAAATTAGTACTAGGTCATGCCAGGTATGATGGTCCCCTGGAAGTAGTGAAGAAGCTTAATGATGTAAATTACTTGGTATGCACGCCTGGAAAAAGAAAATCCAATCATGTGTACCACGTTAACCAGATCAAGGCATACTACAATCCTCTACCTACTGCATTTTGTAAAAAATGGGGGCCTGTCTGGGAGGTTCTGGATCCAAGGTGTTGGAGAAATTGTCTGGTTTGCCATACAGATTAAGAAATTGAGTAATTTCTTAATCTGAAGACAAAGAGTTTGGTCTTATGCAACATCATAGGTGGATGTATGTACCAGTCCGAGTCTCTTGATCAAAGGAGATGGAAATACTGTTAATGAGCTCTGGCTCTAAGACAACCAACACTAGTATAACTTGTCAAGTAAATTCCTATTAGGATTCCAGCTTCCCATAATCTCTCTCTCATAGTTTACTTTGTGATGTATGTTAATTGATACTCTGACTTTGTCGAAGTTAAGTACTTTAAAACTTCAGACGTGTTGGCAAGTAGCCAAGTATCTGGGTGTGACATATAACAGGAATTACACCGCAGAAACTGTCAGAGCATCAATTAAAGATACAGTGGTACCTCGACTTACGATATTAATCCGTCAGAGAGGGCATTTCTTAAGACGAAACAATCGTTAGACGAATCAATTTTCCCCATAAGAAATAATGGAAATAAATTTAATCCGTCCAAGACTTCCAAAAGTAGTTAAATAAAATATTTTTTAGAACTTTTGGACATTAAATAATAAATAATTTAATAAAGAATATCTAAATAAGCATGCAAATATTGAACAATAACATGTCACTTACATTTATTGAAGAGTTGTTGATGTGTGGAGGACGGAGGAGGGAGAAGGTGGAGTAGTATGCTAGTGTTTGAAGGGGAATCCCTTCCATTAACACTGCAGGTGGTAAGTTCTTTCTGGGTTACTTCCCTTTTCTTTGAATGCCACTAGGACCAGCTTGAGAGTCACTGGACCTCTTTCTAACAACAAATTTGTCCAGGGAGCTCTGTGTCTGGCGATTCTTTAACACATCCCTGAAATGACACACCACTGTGTCATTGTACAGGTTGCCAGCACGGCCTGCAACAGCATGGTTAGGGTGATATTCATCCATAAATGCTTGCACATCACTCCATTTGGCACAGATCTCCCTAATCCTTGAAGAAGGCACATTCTTCCATTTTTGTTCCACCTCCTCCTCCTCCTCTGAACCATTGTCCTGACCACTGGTCTCTTGTTCCAGTTGCTGTTGAAGCTCTTGCAGATCTTCAGTGGTTAGCTCTTCCTTGTGCTCCTCCACCAACTGTTCCACATCCTCACCACTCACCTCTAACCCCAAAGACTTGCCCAATTCCACAATTTCTTCCACAACAGGCTCAGGCTCAGGCTCAGGGATCTGAGGCTCAGCCCCAAAACCTTCAAAATCCTCTCTAGGACACAGTCTGGCCACAATTTTCTCCAGGCAGAGTTCAAAGTCCTGGTAGTCACTCCCTCCCAAGCCTTACCTATAAGGTGTACACAATGCAGCATATGGAAATGTTTTTTCCAAAATTCTCTTAGGGTTATGTTCATGTCTGTGGTCACATCAAAGCACTTTTGAAACATTGCTTTGGTATAGAGTTTTTTAAAGTTGGAAATGACCTGCTGGTCCATGGGCTGGAGGAGAGGAGTGGTATTAGGGGGCAAGAACTTCACTTTGATGAATTTAAACTCCTCCACAATTTTCTCTACCAAGTTTGGAGGATGACAAGGAGCAGTGTCCATTATCAGGAGGCACTTAAGTGGCAAATTATTGTCCAATAGATATTTCTTCACACTGGGGCCAAACACACCATTGAACCAATCTAAGAAAATGTCCTTTGTAACCCATGCCTTTTTGTTAGACCTCCACATCACACACAAGTTAGACTTGCTGACACCGCATCTGCCAAACACTTGGGGATTTTCAAAAAGATACACTAGTAAAGGCTTCACTTTGCAATCACCACTGGCATTGGCACAAAGCATCAAAGTTAGCCTATCTTTCATAGGCTTATGTCCTGGCTGTGCCTTTTCCTCCTGAGTAATGTAGGTCCTGTTGGGCATTTTCTTCCAAAACAGGCCTGTTTCATCACAATTAAACACTTGTTGGGGGAGGAATTGTTTAGCCTCTAGGTACTCCTGGAATTCAGGCACATATTTTTCAGCCGCACTTTTGTCACAACTGGATGCCTCACCATGCCTCACAACACTATGTATGCCAGTACGCTTCTTAAATTTTTGAAACCAGCCTCTGCTGGCTTTAAATTCGCTCACTTCATCACTCGTTGCAGGCATTTTCTTAAGGAGATCATCATGCAACTGCCTTGCTTTTTCACATATTATTGCCTCCGAAACAGTATCTCCTGCTAACTGTTTCTCGTTGATCCACACCAACAACAACCTTTCCACATTTTCCAGCACTTGTGGTCTGTGTTTTGTGATCACACATGAACCTTTTGCAACAACAGCTTCCTTGATTTTACTTGAATTTTTCTTATCCACAATGGTAGCGATGGTAGAAAAGGGTTTACCATACAGCCTGGCTAGCTCACTGATACGCACTCCACTTTCATATTTTTCTATTATCTCCTTCTTCAGTTCTATCGTACATATATTTCTGTTCCTCTTTGCCACAGGCTTAGCACTAGGATCTTTCCTTGGACCCATGGTAGCTTATTTAGCAGTTGCAAGCACTAAAAACAGTGGAATAATGACAATATACTGGTATGAATGCGTGGGTGTGGGTGGGTGGTCGCTCTCGCTTGCAAACAATAGCACTGACGCTCCCTGGAGTGCGCGCTCAGCTGGGCGCCAAGCGGACACGTCCGGTACGAATGTCGGTAGACGAATCAAACAACGTAAGTCGCATTCAAATTTCTTACGTTATAAGTATCGGTTATCGAATATAACGTAAGATGATAGCATCGTAAGTCGAGGTACCACTGTATATTGTTTCCTGCTCACGCAGAGATTTCTGATTCCGAGGTATCTGTGTCTGCCTTCCTCATCAAGGATGGGTTATATAACTATACAGTAATGCTCTTTGGATTATGCAATGCAGCTGCAACGTTCCAACGTCTCATGAATGAACTTACCCTTCCTCTGGATGGAGTAGCAGCATACTTGGATGACTGGTCAGATCACTTGATTCGTTTAGAATAACTCCTTAAGACTTTGGCAAATCATAAATTCACTGTTAACTTAGCCAAGTGTGTTTTTGGTCAGGTAAAGATACGTTACTTAGGCTTTTAAATAGGGCAAGGTGAAGTCTCTCCAATTCATGCCAAAATTCAAGCTATCTCCGATTTTCCTTCACCCACTAACCGAAAAGGAGTTCAACGGTTTTGGGGGATGAAGGGATATTACAGAAGATTTTGTCCAAATTACGCCCAAGTCGCTTTGACAGAACTTACTAGTTCTTGAGTAAGTTTTAATTGAACTGAAAGATGTGAAGAAGCTTTCAAGAGACTGAAATGTATATTGTCTTCTGCTCCTATTTTACAAAGCCCTGACTTTACCAAACCATTTATATTGCACATAGATGCTAGTTGTTGCGAACCCTGAACAAGATAATTGGGTAAAGTAGTTGACAGACCATTTGGGTACTGCACGTCCAGTATTACTGGGCTGCAGTGCCCGGTGTGACATCACCACAGTTAATGTCAGGGCGTGGAACCTGTCATGAAGGTAGTATGGTCCATGACTTGACTGAGTAACGTGGCTGGTATAAGTCATTGTATCCCAGCCTGCCTTAAGGGATTGCCGTAAATTATTTTTGCTTTTCGTTCGATTTCTTTCATTTTTTTTGTATGTAAAGAAGCACCTTTCTATTATTTTTGTATCAAGTTTCAAAAAGATAGCCCAACAAACAACTGAGAATTTTTTTTTTTACCAAACATCATATATAAAAATTCGTAGTGTCGTAGTGGGACTTGTAGAAGCTGTTTTGGCATCACCAATGCATAAAACAATGCTAATCTGAATTTTTCACACTGTGCTTGCTGTAATTTATCCCTATCTTCATTCTTAAAAAAACAAAGTTTGTATGTTTTGACATTTTGGAAAATACGTATCTGACTTTTACCCTCACATAATTCAAAAACTAATTACATCTCAAAAAGCTAAGCACCATTAATTAATACAACCTTTCTTGTATGTTGTCTGTGTATTTCATTTCATTCCTATGATTATTATAGACGCTAGGTCAATATATAAATGAATAACTTACTTCCGAGATAATCAGCGCAACCAAAAAAATTTTTTTGGAGTAAAATAGCATTTTTCTCAGCTTTATCGTGCATTATGAGTGTATATCATAGTTAGCCCTGTTCGTTTTCTTTAATACAAGTCCCCTAGAGGGAACAGGGTAACCCCCCAGAAACACCCATCCCCAGTGAAGTAATATAATTCTCTGAAGACCAGGAAAGAAGGCTTGACCATAAATAGGCGTCAGCTTATAGGGACGAGGGCAAAGTCACTGGTAGGCGGGATTCCCCAGTGGAAGTAGGTCATACCCAAAGAGATTACCTCATCTTTTGTATATAGTTCTACTCCCTTCAAATTTTGTCCACTTGATGGCGAAACGTCTACTATAAAGATACCCAGATGTTGCACATGTGTCTTAATTTCATCTTGTTGGCATTGTATACCACTCTTGTACAATACTATAGTGGACCCCCGGTTTTCGTTATTTTTTCGTTCCAGAATGCTGTTCAAGTGCCATTACCAAACAAATTTATTCCCATAAGGAATAATGTAAAGTAGACTAGTCCTTTTAGACTCCCAAAAATACACTTATAAAAGCATTTAAAAAAATACTACACTTACATAAAAGGGTGAGTTTGGAGCAGGACGAACACCAGGGGTCCACTGTATAATACTCTGCGATCATATTATGCCACATATTTTTCATTCTGGAGTATTTACCATAATTATTTCTTATTTATACATATTGTCTATTATGTCATAATAGATAAATTGTGATAGATAAAAAAGCCATAGTAGTGATAATAGCGTTATATTGAAGCATATTTCCCTGGTTATCCTGAGACAGGAATTTCTGCTGACGCAATCAAATGTTCCCAGACGTTTCCTGATTGGCTCCCAGACTATACATAAGCTCCAACCACTCTGTTATGATGCCAAATCGTCAATTATTATATAAGTAAGAATAATACAAGAAATTAATGAAAAAATCAGGAAAAAAATACGAAAATTCACAACATGTCAGCAGACCTGCTACGGGTGTTGGTGTCACCATGTGTGATATAGATGACCATAATTCCTTGTAGGAATGTCGTAGAACAATGATTCGTGTACCATTGTGTTGCCAGAGAGTTACTCTATTTTTCTATATGGTTAACACAATTTTCGCATTTTTTTCTATTTTTTTTTTTTTTTTGCTCGCACGGCAATAAAGTGTAGCACTAACAGTGTAGCAAGTAAGTTAACCCTTTGACTGTTTTGGTCGTAAATATACATCTTACGAGCCACTGTTTTGGACATATCTATACGCCTAAATTCTAGTGGCTTCAAATGAAGCGGGAGAAAGCTGGTAGGCCTACATGTGAGGGAATTGGTCTGCGTGGTGGGACTCAGTGGTGCATTGTGAGAGCGCCGTGTTTGTAGTCATTGTTCACCATGCCTCGCGGTAAGAAGAACCTCACTTCCCGGCGAATTGGAGGTCTTCTGTTCCCAAGTGATAGTTCTAACAGCGATGGAAGTGCCAGTGAAAGTGAATTCCATGGTTTTCAAAAGGGTGTGACCGAAAGCAGTGCCCAGGATAACATAATTAGTGATGAAAACCCAGATAACCCACAACATTCCACCTCTGGTGCTGGGCCGTCTCATTCACGTTCACCTGTACAAGGACGAAAGAGGAAACTATTTCACCGTGTACAGGACTCTAATGTGAGCAGTGTAAGTGATAATGACAGTGATTTCAAAGTTATTGAAAGCAGTTCTAGTGGTGACAGTGAGGGAGAGTATTCTCCAGTGAAGTGGCAGTATGTACAATGCTACATGCATTCTGGTAGTGTGCCATATGCTATTCCAAGGAAAAGGAGTAAATCTCGGAGTACATCTCTTGACCCTACACCACGAATTGATAGTGAAGATGATGATATTGTGACAATGGGGATGCGTAATGTGTGTGGGGCAGGTAGTGGTGGTGTTGGCGGTGGCATGAGTCATGTGGCACCATGAGCGGGCCACTCTGCTACCCACACTGCTAACTCAGCACAGCCACAACCACCCTCAACCACCCCCACACTTCCACAACCTGCACAACCACAACCACCTGTCAATATCCAGTACCCACCAGCAGACCGCATCTGGGATTGACAATTTTGTTCCCAATCCCCATGACTTTGATGAAGCACAAAGTGGAATACAGCCATCGTGTACACTTGGGAACAATGCCACTGAACTAGAATGCTTTCAGTTATTCTTTGATGAACCCCTCATGGACATTATTGTCAGGGAAAGCAACACATACTATGAGTACACCATGGCAAACACTTTTCTTAAACCAAGGTCACTGCTACACCAGTGAAAGGACACAACTGTGGCAGAAATGTACTTGTTCTTTGCCACAATAATGCTTATGCCACATGTGTATAAGCACACTGTCACCACATACTGGTCGACAGAACGCCTGATTTTAACCCCAGGTTTTAGTGATATTATACCAGTGAATTGATTTTTGTTACTGTTACGTATGCTACACTTCTCAGACAAAACAAGGCTTGACAGAAACGACAGGTTATATAAGATCAGGAATGTGTTCATGTACCTGAAACAAAAGTGCTGTATGTATTTTTATCCCTTCAGGAAGCTTGTTATTGATGAGTCTTTGATTTTGTTCAAAGGCAGACTGTCATTCAAGCAGTATATACCAAGCAAGAGGAAACGCTTTGGTATAAAGTTATTTGTACTGTGTGATTGCAAAAGTGGTCTTGTTCTGGATCTAATTGTGTACACTGGCAGTAATACATTGAGAGATACCACGAAGTTATTGGGTATCTCTGGTGATGTGGTTAGAACAATCATGGAACCATATCTTGGTAAGGGCATATATTATATACTGATAACTGGTACAAGCCCTTTACTCTGATTTCTTCGAGTGAACATGACAGATGTGTGGCACAGTGCTGGAAATCGTAAATATATGCCTAGGTTCGACGCTGGCACTCGTAGAGGTGAAGTGCAGGTGTTTGCTGCCAATGACATCATGGCATTTTGGTGGCAAGACAAACGTGATGTCCATTGTTGACATCAGTTCATGGACATGAA
>WNWK01039297.1:0-17523 GCA_009830355.1 Cherax destructor
AAATTTTTCATTTCTTTTAATTTATACTTTTCCCTTAATCATTTCCTTAGTTATTTTTTTTCTTTATTTAAAACTTTTCCCCTTTGTTATTCATTCCTTTATCTCCATATTTATCAATATATTTAGCTATACATTTCCTTATTCATTTATTTATTTTACATATTTATTAGACAAAAATCTGTATGCTCCAGTACGAGGCCTACTGTGCCTGGGAGGGTGAGGCAATGGGGAGAGACCAAGGAACTGGAGGGCCAGCCCCAAGTCCTTGGATAAAACCTCACCGGCATCCTTGAAGGAAAATTTAAAAATTGAACAAAGTGGTGAGACTTTGACCCCCTGGGCGAGGTTTTGAACCCTGGCGGGTTTCGAACGTGTTGGCGAGGGATCGAACATGTGGCGGGCTTTCGAACCTGCTGCCGGAGTTTTGAACATGCTGGCTGGGTTTCGAACCCGTTGCGAGGGTTTTGAACTCGTTGGCGGGGTTTTAAACCGCTGGCGCGTTCTGAACCCTCGGTGGGGATTCGAACCCTTAGCGTAAAATGAACCCACGAAAACATTGTTAAAAGATGTTTTTGAACCCTCATTTTTTTTTTTAAACATTATGAAAATATATCGATTTTCCCCAAAGAACTGAAATAATAATAATAATAATAATAATAATAAAAATTATTAATATTATCTCCTCTTCACCCATGACTGCTATAACGCAATTTAGAAACACTTACGTAATCTTAAGCTACTTTTAACGCAATACAGTGTTGTTTTTAGTTACAGAGCTTTTAAAAAATAATACTTTAGTTCGTATAACGTAATACAGAACTGCTTTTAACGAAAAATAAACCGCTTATAAAGTAATTAAAACTGCTTATAACGTTATATAGAATTAAAAAAGTAATATAGAGATGTTTTTAACGCAATACAGAACTGGTTATAACGTAATGCAACGTAACGTAACTCACAGCTACTTGTCATAACGGAAATCTGTTTTTACATAACGAAGAGCTGGTGAAACATAACGTCAGGACAAAAGGCAACAGCGACGCCGTTAACAGGAATTCCCAGCATTCAAAATGATTACCCCTTCCAGCCTTTTGCACGGACTAATTACACTATGAGCGTTAATAGGAGTTACTTGCGGTAATGGCCCCATGCCTTTAAAAGCATTTCCCAATTTTGCACCATTAAAAATTTAAACCCGTGTTAATGCCACACGGGCTATGTATTAGGGTAGAATTAAAGTACCAATATAAATCGAATTTGAAGTAAACTCAGTACTTGGTAAACTTGGTATCTTTACAGTCTAATATCTTTGGAAAACTTGATGAATTTACAGTGTAATATCTTTGGTAAACTATCACAGGGTAAATCTTTCTTAAACTTAGTGAAGTTACAGATTAATGTTTTAGTAAACTTAGTAACTTTCCAGGGTAATATCATTGGTAAACTCAGTCCGCTTGCAAGGCATTATCTTTAGTAAACTATTCTTCAGACAATTTAATACCTTTCACGAATATATCCTTCATCTCTCCAGGACAATATTCTTGGTAGACTTAGTTGCTTCACCTGATAATATTCTTAGTCAACTTGGTAAACTTAACATAATACCATCCTTAATGACAGTATTATTTCTGGACAGCAGCTTTGCGTGCATTTACCCATCGCTGGAACACGGGTTGAAGCACATAACACTATATGCTCTCCATGCATTTATGTTTATAATACTGAGAAATCTCAGTGTGTATTGACTTGAATAGGTAACTTATAGAGCAGCGTCTCTGTGGACCCTGTAGCATGGGGATACATGTGAACCATACATACATACATGCATGAATCCCACACACACACGCACTGGAACACAATCTGGTTAAATAGGTAAGGTCTCTCTAACTGGGTCAGCCTATCTTAATATAATTGAATCACTTTGTTGCAGAGTGCAGGGACAACAAATGCACCATATATATTCTCTGGGTGACAACTTGCTCGATATGCATGGAGATTTATTCGATAGTTATTGATTGAAAAGAAGATAGGGGGGGTCACAGGGAAAAGTTAAAAACCAGGATAGAAAACCTGGTATATGGGTGGATTTGAGGCGCAACAGGTGCTTATTAACAAGATGATGGACAGTCAAAAAAATGATGGGTGGACAGATATGTAGATGGAAAAGGGCAAGTTTATTATTTTTCCCCTCTGCTGAGAATTTTATGTTTTGAGTGACAAACTTGAATGTTTACATATTGAAAAATCTAGCAACACTTCATCGAAGAGTCAGACCGGTTTCGCTTTAATGTTTTGTTCTCTAATAAGGGCAATGCCATCCACCCTTATTGTTTTGTTCTCTAATAACGTCAATGATACCCAGTCTTATTGCTTTGTTCTCTAATAACGTCAATGATACCCAGTCTTATTGCTTTGTTCTCTAATAACGTCAATGATACCCGTCTTATTGCTTTGTTCTCTAATAACGTCAATGATACCCAGTCTTATTGTTTTGTTCTCTAATAACGTCAATGATACCCAGTCTTATTGCTTTGTTCTCTAATAACGTCAATGATACCCAGTCTTATTGCTTTGTTCTCTAATAACGTCAATGATACCCAGTCTTATTGCTTTGTTCTCAATAACGTCAATGATACCAGTCTTATTGCTTTGTTCTCTAATAACGTCAGTGCACCAAATCTTTTATTGGCTAAAAACGCTAATGGTATTGAGTCTACTGTTTAGTTCTCAACGTCATAAGCAGCCAGCCTTATTTTTTTGATCGCTTAATAACCAATAACTGACGCTAAACAAAACAATATCTGGTTTAATTTAATTTCGTGTTTTAACTGTAAAGCAGTTAAATCTTTCTGCCCCCAAACTTTTCTTAACTCTTCTACCCTCTTTATTACCTCATTTCATTTTCTTCTTTCGTTCTATATTTTTTCCTTTCTCCTTCTCTATCTTTCTCTTCCCCATTCATACTTCTCTTGTACCATCTCACTGTTCTTTGGGAAATCTACCCGTTTACACTGGATAATATTTTTCAGTGTAATCAACAATATGATTATGACGACAGAACAAGCAACCAAACAGACACATCGTGTTATTAGAGAACAAAGCAATAAGCTGGGCAATGTATGACCCAGAGAACAAGCAATTTATCGTGACAGGTGTCAAAACAAGCTAGCTTCAAGGCTGTTGTCAGTGTTTGGTGTCAGAAGAGCAGAACATGGGGCTGGGTGGCATGTCAAAACAAAGCAGCCATGTTGACGTTGTGCAAAAGCAATAGCGCCCGACGTTCGTGAAAAGCGAACTGTCCGATGATGAAACAAGCTGTAAGTGAGATGGCATTATACAATAAATGAAAGTGTTGCTAATTTCAATAAAACATTCAAGAGATTTGTCTCAAGCAAGTGCGAAGAAATATAATAAGCAACGCATCTACATATGCAATCACCATCGCCGCGACTGTCTCGTAATAAGCACCATTTTCACTCTGTCTGGTTTTCAACATCATCTGACCATATCTTCTTTTCAATCAATAACTATCGAGTAAATCTCCATGCATATCAGCAGATTATCTGAAAAAAGTTGTGTCACACGCTCACAGAAGTGATTCCATATTATGAAACACCTATTTAACCGGGTATGTTCAATAATGTGTGTCTGCATGTGTATGTATGTTCATATCTGTGATCCCACAGAAGGCTGCACCTATAGATTACTATTCAGGAAGTCAGCACACACAATTTCTCAGTAATAAACATAAATGCATGAATGTATTATGTGCTTTCATACGTGTTGGCGATGAGCAAAATGCACGCAACTGCACAATCAGAATATACTGTCATTAAGAGTGATATTTATGTTAAGTTTACCAAATTGACAGTGGCTAAACACCAGAAGGCTATTGTCCTGGAAGATATTATTCGTGAAAGCAAGTGTCTGAAGAAATATTTGCAAAAGACAATGCTTGCTGCGAACTGAACACAATGATATTACCCTGAAGAGACAGTTTACTAAAGCGTATCTGTAACTTCATAAGTTTGAAAGACACCCTGAGCTACCAGATATTTTGTGAATATTAGACATGAATACCAGGTTTACCAAGTACTGAGTTTACTTCAAGCCATGACCTGTTGACCACTTTAATTCTGTCTACGCCAACCGTGACCCACGGATTAGCCTGTTTGTGGTGTGAGCCAGGAGGAATGCTTTTTAGGCATGGGCCGCAGCTGCTCATGTAATAGTCCGTGCTAACAGGCAGCCAATCGGGCAAGCTAATGCTGGGAATTCTTTCTGTTAGCTGGCGTCGCTGATAACGCGTCTGGCAACTCTTTAAGATATCTTCCGCTGGGCCTACTACGATATGTTTTTAAGCTGTGAGAGTGTGCATTACGTTGCATTACATTATAACCAGTTCTTATATTACATTGCTATCTCTATATATTACATATAACGTTATAAGCAGTTCTTGGCTACTATCATGATTCTTCGTTATAATTCTGTATTTCGTTATACTGTTTAAAACTATTAACTCTATACGTAATGCGCCTTGTAAAAAATAACTTAAAACCGTAATGTTCATGCGTTATAACATCATGAAGTGATGAAGATAATTTTATTATTGTGTCTATTATTATTATTATTTCAGTTCATGACAATCGTATATTTTCATAATGATAAAAAAATGACACGTTCACTATCGTTGCGAGTTCAGCTCGATTTACGTATACTACATGGTGGCTTTCCCCCAGGTCCAGGCTCAGCACGAATTTAAACATCGCCAGCTGTCAGCCCTCGCCTTTAGCAAAACTCTCCAAACTCCCATGAACCCACCATGTTCGATACTCATATTACATTCAGTGCTGTCACAGGCGTCCATCTCACCGCATTCAATATTTGTATTTTCCTTCAGATACCGATGGCTCTTGATCAGGACGGCGCTATTCCAGTTTCATGAATCTTCCTCATTGCACCCCTCCAGGCTGTCAAACATAAACACTAGGCATACAAAAATTTTGATACCAATAAATGTAAAAATAAATAAGCTGAACAGAAAATGCCTTAAATATATTGACTTAAATATGGAGACAAGATGAGAGCAAAGAAATGATAAGAAAATGATAACTAAGGCAGAAAGCGTATAATGGAAATGAAAATGAGAACTAATATGAAATAACTAAGAAATGAAATTTATAACTAAAAAAATACATAACAGAAGAAAATGATAATGAAATGAATAACTTAAAAATGAATGTTAAGAAATGAATAACATCTAAATATAATTAGAAATGAATAATATAAACAATTCCGCATGTCTGTAGAAAGCTGCTTTATTGCGAAAAGAAATCCCATATGTAACTGATGTTGACATGCTGTGGCTGACTAACCTTTGCCCGCTGCTGCTACTGGTAGGGTGCCAGGCTCATCACACACTGGGAAATGGACGCGCGTATGCTACTTTCAGCCTCCTGTGTGTCGGCGGAGACAGCCATAATGAATGGTTACGTTTGTAGACTGCTGCTTAAGCTGCTGTAGCTAGCCTGAACTAAATTCAGAAGCTGGAGATAAGCCGTGTGTGAACTGATGTGATACATCTGTTGCCTTCAAAAAATACAGATGATGCGATCTTCTGCTAAAACCGCGTTCACACCTAACATTGCTCTCTATATGGGGCTGCTCTCAGCCACTCCGCTCAAATGCCTCTCCATGGAAGCGACCGCCTGGAGCACAAATCACTTTTGTTCTGCCCGGATCTTTATGTAAACCAACCAACAAAAATTTGAGCCAATTCATCACCAATAATACTGAAAACCAACGATGCTGAATATCAATTTAAAAGCTCTTCTCAAACCACCTACTCATCACAAACTAAACTGCTCATGCAAGTACAAAAAGTGCTGTATTCAATCTCATACTAGACAATTTCGATTTTTACATGTTACAATCATACACTATTACAATGTAAAATCTCAACAGCAAACAAACATACAGTTACCAATCTGTATATTTATAAACAGAAACTCAATCAGCTAGCTGAGTGATAGTACATGATCTATAAACCATTGAACTGCCCATAATACCGTAACAATGCTCATGCACTTCAGTTATGTTAGCAGTATCGATGTGCTGCGTGAAGAACGCTGCACGATCTCAAGCTGTTTTCTGAAAAAACTGCTGATACTGGCTGCACTTCCAGCCTAAATAAGCATTCACCAAGCGGCAGTGCCAGTCACGAGCAGGCGGCACCGAAAACTGCTGAGCTATGGTGCGCGTGGTGGTGATCTGCGCGCGGCGTGTGGCTAGTGAGTGTCTGCAGAGACACCCCCATTAGCAGCAGATTGGTGTGGCTAGACGTTGGTAGAAATTGATCCCTAGTATAAAACAACTGTGGCTGCGTGATCTCTAATTTTTTTTTTATATTTTGTGAAACGAAAGTGCAAAAACAACATATCAGAAGCACAAGTAACTCCATATCTCCATATTTAATCATAAATATCGGGGAACATTACATTTCAGTGTAAACACAAAATATATAAACATTTCTACCGCGATAAAGCAGATATCGCGACCCTCATCTTGCAATGACAACATTGACATCATGGAATTCAATGTTCAACAATCAACTACATGTCAGAAATATGTACGCCAGAATACATTAACCATAGCTCTCATATAAGCTTTCAATGTGTGGTTGCAATGTATTAGACACACTTTATTCAAGTATATCTGGCATTTACATGACACATGCATACTTATAAGAAGACCCATGACCCTTCCCCCAGACTTTCAGTTTTTCCAAGAAATTCTTTGTAACTGAACAGAGCCCTCACACGTGGCACACCCACGTGGTGCCCCCCCTATTACAAAACATCATGTTGTCCACCTTGTTTCACTCTATCAAACTACCTACCCCCTTGTAAACGGAAAACCAGCCTCTCCCCTTACCTTTCAATGATAACCCCCCGGGGAGATCACCTCCCTTTTCCCCCCATTCTTTTAGTTAGCATTTAGTCTATAAAACCCGCTACATATCTTAATGCGCTCAGCCCCCACTGCCCATCCCCCATGAATAATAAATAAAATCAGTGACCAAATACACTACCGCCCTTTGGTCCTTATCAACCACATCCAAACAAAAACCCCCCCTTTAAATGACCCCCAGCAACCCCAACACATGACTAAACCACTCCCCTCCCCAACCTATCAAAAAATACACTACATGATAGCAGTCTTCCCCCCCAACCAAACCACTCCCTTCCAACCCTAGTATCAAAACCCCCAGATGGAAGTATCATGCAGAAACTTATAAACTACCCCCCGCACCCTGGATAAATCTGCTTCCCTCACAATCACACTACACCCCAACATACATGGGAGGTTACCTCTCCCCCACCCCCCTTCCCCATTCCCACCCCATCCAACCCCCTACCTTCCCCGGGTCCTAACCACTAACATAAATGCCCCTCAAGTCCTTTCTCCTTACCCTTCCCCCATCGACCTATACCCTCATGAATCCTCCACCCACCCTCTCCCCTCCCTCTTTCCCTCATATAACACCTCTTCATCACACTTTTAACCTCGATCCCAAGAAATAGCCCCAGCCCCCGGGATGGGGCGGACCACCCCACTTAACCCTCACCCTAACCCCTATAAATCCATTATTCTTCCCAAAACCCACGCATCACAACCCACCAGTGGATATACTGCCCACGACTTTACTATAGATCAATACATTTAACTATCGCCCTCTGATGTAAGTTAAATTACTGCTCTCCCTTTTTGACAATCGGCTTAACCCCCATCATCACCTCTTGATTACCACCCTCCCCTCACACACCTCATGTATAACACCGCAAATTTCAACCCATCCCCAAATTTTCCCCCCACAACTCCCATCCCCCCCCTCCCACCTCCATGTACAAAATTCTCTTCATTATTTTCATACCTTTGTCTCAACCCCACCACCTCCTGCCCTAAATCCGCCTTCCTAACTAACGTGGTTCATCCAATTCCCAATACCCCCCCCCCTTACCCTTAAAAAATCACATTTCCCTCAAGACATCTCCTTATCTCCTATAGAGGGATCTTTAACACAGGCAAAAAAACAACTTTAAATGGGGCCCCCTGCTCAAACCCTTGCCATTTCAATATGTCTCCCTAAAACCATTCACCTACGCCCCCTCATATAACTACACCCTGCCATCCAGAAACTCCCCAATGCCTCACGGGGAACACTATCATATGGCCTCAAACTAATCTAAACCCAGCCTCCTCTTCCACCCATTCCAGTCAATGAAATCCCTGATACGCCCGTGTCCCCTCAGATCCCCGGCAAATGTCCCTCATCTTCACCCTGCCACCACACTCTTCAGGCGATTCCCCCTTTTTTTTCAAAGTCTTTAATCACGCTTAAGCCTCTTAATCGGTTATTTCCCCGGTGCCCGGCACCAGAAAAACCTTAAAATTTTGTCCCCCAATATTTAGCCATTTCATTAAACAAAATACCAAAAACCCCCAACCTCCCCCCTTTTCCCCTAAAACTCCAAAGGGAAACCCTCTAAACCTGGGTTGCCTATGCACATCCCCCTTACAGCCCTCCTCTTCCTCCTCTGTTATCAACCTTCAACTCTCCCTATATCATCGTCCAAACCCTTACCCCATCATGAACCCCCTCTATCCCCCTCCCATCGGCTAACCAACGCATCAAAAATATCCACTCTCCCTCCGTCGTCACATCCCCCCCTCCTAAACACCCCCCCGGGCCTTCCCCCCCAACATTCATTGTGTCTAGCCTCTCTCTTTTGCTGCTTACGCAAACAGGCAAAAGCCTATCTACATCACCCATCCCCCCGCCACCCTCCCCTCCATCAAAATGCATATTTTGGATGTCCTAAAACTGCTCCTTCAAACCCTCAAATTGTTGTACTGGATGGTCTCTAACTACTGTGACAATCCATAACTGCCCTTCCAAATACCTCTGCAACCAACATGATAACCTGCCTTTCTCCCTCCACACCACGCCAAAACTCCTTAATCGTACTTTAGCCTGTATCTAAAAATCACATCCTCCCCCGCTTCCCCCTCCCCCACAAATTGTCCCCAACTCTGCAAAACCCCCTTCCCCCACATTTGAGCAAACCCACATTAACCCAATACCCCATATCTTCTAAATGTAACCCATCCCGCCAAATTCACTAATACTTACGATGATCGAGAATGCATGTCCACAGTTTAAATCTCTGCACCTCAACACATACAATTAGCATATTCTATCTAACCTGCCAGCATGTCTTCTACTCACAAAGTATATTCACCTCCACCCCCTTTACATCTCACCAACCACTCTATAGAGCAGGTCCTCAATGATCACCACAACATGCCCCGCTCCCATGGCTCTACATCCCGCCCGACAGTCACACAATTCCACTCCCCCACCCACAATCGACACTGGCATCGACCACAGGTGATACACTAGCTCATCCCTCAAACCTACTTTTAACTCCCCCATCACCCTCTGTGGCCCATATCACACTCATAAGATTACCCGTTCCCTACCCCATAAGCCCTCCAACACGAACAATCCTACCATCCCCACTCACTTCCCAATGGCTCACAGCAAGCGGGCTGGTTTCCCAGAATCCAAGGCAACTGCTCCTCTTACAGACCTACATGTATGCAACATACCCGACATACCCTTCTATGACCAACTCACCACCATCTTAAAATTGTGCTCCTGCACACAAGCCCACATCCACCTGATAGCGTCCCAAAACCCCCTAACCAATCTCCTCTTCACCACACATTACTGACTCCATTGTACATTGGCCGTTGGAGCACATGAATAAGACAAGGTGGCTTTCCCTTGAATACTCTGCCCCCTTTGTGACATTTTGAATCCTTTGAATCACCCCCAAGCATTCCCTCCACAGAGTCTTGTCCTTTAGGCCCCCACCACCCTCATGTACCACGGCTGTGCCTCTACAGCTTCTTGTGGAGACTGTGGTGTTGCTTGCACATCCTCTGGATCAGACATTACAATGTGCTCGTTTATAATCCACTGGGTCCACCTGCATGTCAGTGTGCCTCCTCTGCTGAACATCACTTCCCCAACTCCTGTCTGTATGAACTCTCCTAACCCCGCCCAGGACACCACTGCCTTCGAATGCACTCCAGCTGCAGTCTCTTGACTCAGACCAAAGGGCCCTGTCATGCCTCCTCCGTCCCATACTGATGTCCTCCACCA
Organism: Cherax destructor; assembly: GCA_009830355.1. NCBI lineage: Eukaryota > Metazoa > Arthropoda > Malacostraca > Decapoda > Parastacidae > Cherax > Cherax destructor. The sequence goes on from WNWK01039297.1 coordinate 10,232, forward strand.
GGATGATGTGGATTCCCTCATCACCTTCACCCCCTCAAGCACGCGTCGTCACCGCCCCACAGTGGATGCGCCACTCATGGCGAATTATCAGGAAGGAGTGGCACAGGCGACACTGCAGAGTCGTCTGCCCTCACCTCCCTGCTCGGCCCTGTTTGCCTCCTCAGATTCCTAGTCATCCCATGTTACGTAGTCACTGCTACATCTATGCTATACAGTAGGAGGCACCTCTGGCCTCTGCCTCCTGTCTGAGGCACTTCCCTGTGTCTATATCCCCCACATAGGCAACCGTCCGTTGTTGACCACATATGTCACAAAAACTAGTACGAAATTCCTCTAATATTATAGGCGGATGAGGTACTTAGGGTATCTTCAAAACATAAGACCCATCCTTGTAGCCCTCATAGGGCTGACTTAGCGTCCTTGCGTCACCACGCCAGAATGGTCCATGCCTATAAACACTGATGTCATGTCCATTGAATCCTACCTCAAAGGCGCATTGTGAACCCTTTAACTCCACATGTACCTTGGAGACATCAAGAAGTTGCTGGTAACACCAGGTTTATGTACAGTATCTGCGTTGGAATTGCTTTTCCACGATCGTCTAAATGGCAGCTGGTAACACCAAACTTCACAAAAATTGCTTAAGTCCATTCATGGTCACCACAGACAACATGTCGTTCTCTATACCATATTCTCATAATATGTCAGGCGGCTCACGTCCATATTCTCTGTAGTCACTGCCCCTGTGGATCAAATCCTAGCCGTGTTGACCCTCTTCAGGCCACCAAGCGCCATTTACCAAATCAAGCTTGCCAAATGCCACCAGGTGCGCGTGCGGCTCACACCCGCCAGGCACTGAGCGGCCAGATAAAACTTTGCAGTTTAATGAGTGTGTGTGTATGTGAGTTATTCATGATTAATTTTATGAGGTGGAGGTATACCTACTGCCCATCAGTTGCACGACTTTATAAACTACATACAGCAAAACACAGCAGAAAAGCGAAACACTTATTCAAGCACTAGAAGCAAGGTAAAGCGGCTTGTTAAAATACTAAACAGAGGAATCACGGAATTATAAACTTTGAGCGAAACACGGCAGTAAGGCTCTACCAGAGCAAGAAAATCGGACCAATTTTACCTATTCGGGCGACATATATATATATAAAGAAGGAGGGGTGTGTGTTGCAGTTTTATAACTGATGTAAGCACCCCTCTGCTTAACGTTCAGTGATGGAGTGAATGATGATGAAGGTTTCTTTTTCGGGCCACCCCTGCCTTGGTGGGAATCTGGCCGATGTGTTAATAAAGGAATAAAATATATATATATATATATATATATATATATATATATATATATATATATATATATATATATATAATATATATATATATATATATATGTATATATATATATATATATATATATATATATATATATATATTTATTTATTATTTATTATTTATTTTATTTTATTTATTAACACATAGCCGTTTCCCACAAGGCAGGTTGGCCTGACAAGAAAAACTTTCATCATAAGAACATAGAAAGGAGAACACTGCAGCAGACCTGTTGAGCCCATACTAGGCAGGTCGCCATAATCCATCCCACTAACAGAGCTGCAGAAATAGCTTTGATAATTCTATTTACTCATGTACCGAGGTCACTCCATAATCCAACCCGTCTCACTCCATAGTTATCCCAGCCTGATTTGTGATTCCTGCCCAAGGTCCTGGCTTCAATAACCTACCTAGGCAGACTGTTCCTCATCAACTACCTATTTCCAAACCAATACTTTCTATCCTTTCTAAATCTAAGCTTATCTGTTTGAATCCATTGTATGCGGGTTCTCTCTTGAAGATATCCTCAAGCCTTATTTATATCCCTTTGTTAAGCCTTGTTTTCCCTTATACCTCATTCATGTCTCCCTCATTCTCATCTTACAGTAGATATATGATGAGTCTTCAATCTATCTTCATATGGAAGGTTTCTAATGCTGTATTAATTTAGTCATTCTCGCTGAATGTTTTCTAACTAATTAATATCCATTCTGTAATATGGAGACCAGAACTAGGCTGCATAATCTAGGTGAGACCTTTACTATTGATGTATAAAGCTGTAATACCTGTGCCACTGGACTTCTGTTGCCCCACACTTCTTGTGTGCTCTCTGTAGCTGGCGTCTTCTGTGCTCTCTGCAGATCTGAAGATGTCCCCTCTTGAGAAACTACTCTACCAGCGAAGGAAGAACTGGTAGCTAGCTTGAGATACAGCGACTGACTGAGGGAGGCAAGAGGATTATTGTGTCACTCTGTTGAGAAATCTCAAGCCAGAAGACACTGGACAGTGGCTGGCATGGGACAAGTTGAAGGATCAGGCTGGTGGAAGGTAGAAACAGCAGGCCAGAGGAGAATGTTGTGGAAACGCCGGGCCCATTCTCCGATGCTACCCGATGAATGTGAGTCTGACTTCTGGGAGCGTCACGACGAATGACACCAAGGAAAGGTAAAAACATTGTTGTTGGTAGGGACAGTCAGGTTAGGTACATGGATAGGGGGCTTTTGGGATGGAGGATATTGTTAACCATCTGGACGACATGCAGCGGAGGCCAATGGGAGCAGTCCTGTTATCTGTCTCCAGTGCTGGAACAGCGATGTTCAGCGGGCGTGGGAGTGAGGACCTGACTAGCAGGTTTAGGTCAACCGTAGACATAATTGGAAGAGGGTGGGGTTTCACACAATCTTAATGCTGATGAATTTTGCCAGGAGTTGGAAATGGAGGCCAACAAATAAGGGCAATTGGTATCAATTGCTGGCTGGACAAATACTGTAAGGAAAATTCAGTAACATTCATTGACAACAGGACCTCTTCTATGGCAGAAATGACGCCCATGCCAGGGGATGAGACCCTTGTCAGGTCTGGGGTGGGGGCTGGCAGCTGCAGTGGAGGAGCTGTTGGGAGCTTTGACTAAAATAGTTAGTGGTATAGGTTTTGGGAAAACAAGAAGTCCCAGTGTAGTAATATTATAAGTTCAGGAGAACTAGTAATAGAGGCAGAATAAGGTGGATAGTGGAAGGCTAGTGACACGAGATGACAAAGGACAGTAATAGGTATGGTGGAAAAGCAAGTGAGACGAGAGGAGTAAAAGAGAAAGGAGGATCTTTAAATATATATTACGCAATAGTAGTAGTGCTAGAATAAGATGGACGAGTTGTGAGGGTGTTAGTTTAGAAATGCGGGTAATATTGATGTTTTGCAATAACTGAGACATGGTTTAATATGAGAAAAATCCAGGACTTGCCTGCGAATGTCACATTCAGGGTTTAAATTGTTCCAAGTAGACAGTATCGGGAAGGGGGGTGGGAGTGGCACTCTATGTCCGTGATCATTTAAATTGTTACTGTAAAACAGTGTAAAGTTTCAATTAACATACAGAGTCTGTCTCAGATAGAATTTTCAGAGAATTGTGAAAAATTGATTTTAGGCGTAGATTTACCATCTCCAAACTTGAATGAGGAACAAGGAGACTAGTTTGGGAGGAAATTGTTAGGCCACAAGGCCGATAGTAGTAATTCTAAGGGACTTTAACTGTAGTCAGATTGATTGGAATTCTTGACAGAATTTGGAATCTAAAAACTTTTTAAGTATTCAGAGTTACTACAAACAGTTTGTATAAGAGCAAACTACAAAGAGGAAATAACATGCCAGCTTGGTTCACACAGGGCAGAGCCATGTGTTAATAATTTGAGAATTACAGAGGAACTGCGGCTCAAACGATACAAGTCAATTACAGCATTGAATGGATGTACTGATAGTACAGGGATAATTCAGTAACGGTCCCAGATTTTTGTAGCAGTTATAATGAACTTAGAAAACACTTATGAACTGTGGACTGGGGTGAAGAAGAGGTATCAATATGACAGTTTCTTAACACTATACCAGGCTGCCCAAAGAACATTTATCGTATAAAAATTAGATCAAGTAGAAATGACCCAAAGTGGATGAATATGTAGGCTCAAATATCTTTTGGGGCAGAAGAAGGTATAGGGGCGCATAAAAGAAGTTGAGGGTCATCTTATAAATCAGTCTGACATTAAGAGGATGTTAAAGAATAAGAAAAGCTAAACGGGACTATGAAATTAAGATACAAGGTTAAAAAACTAACCCAAAAAGTTTTCAGGTTTATAGAACAAAGTTAGGGATAAGATAGGTCCCTTAAAAATAGCTCTGGGCATCTTTGCTGACAAGGAGATGATATGTAATATTTTATTAATTGTCCTCTCGGTTTCACACAGGAAGACATTAGTAATATCCCCAAGTAATTAACGTTTTACAGAGCCCCAGGAGAATAAATTATGTAATATCCAATCCTGAAATGGTTGTGAAACAACTGAACCGACTGAAATAGTGAAAATAAATCATGGTCCTGATGAGCTTTTTGCAAGGTTCTTAAGGAATGCAAAATGGAACTCTATGTAGACAATATCTTTATTTAATTTATCTCTTCAAACAAAGTGTTAGTATCTGATATGTGGAAGATGGCTATATATATTCTATTTTAAAACAGGGATGAAGTCACTGCCATCAAATTACCTCTATACCACAATATAGCTGACCTCAATTGTAGGCAAGTGTGAAGTCAATTGAGCTGATGTTATTAGACCATCTGAATAACCTGAATTTGATTAATGATACTCAGCATGGGTTAAGAAGGTGGGTTATATATCTGAATTTATTATTAACTAACAGCTTTTGGCTGTTGATCACGATAAGAATTCGATATTATTTATTTAGACTTTGAGTAAGGCTTTTGATGAAGTACCGCACCAGAGACTGTTAAAGAAAGTGACGCTCATGGCATTGGGGAAAAGAGATTAACAGCGTCATGGATCGAGTCATGACTCCACAATGGGAAGCAGAGAGTGTGTGCATAAATTGGGTTAAATCCGGTCAGGACTTGTAACAGTGGTTGTTCCCTTATGGGGATCAATCTTAGGCCCATTTATTACTATGTATATATCAATGACCTTGACGGGGAATTACTAGTGATGTGATTCGCCGATGACACGAAGAAGATGAGTGGGATGGTGGTTCTCATTAGATAACATAGAACTTCTGGAAGTTAAAGACAAACTTAATTAGTGGTCAGAAAAGTGTGGTTACAGTTTATTAATGTAGATAAATGCAAGGTTCACAGGCTCGAATTGACCATAACTTAAGCACTTATAAGTTAAATAACGTAGAACTTAGCCATACAGATTGAGAAGGACTTGGGGTGATGGTAGCAAGTAACCTTAAACCAAGACAGCAATGCTAAGCATACGTAATAAGGCAAATAGATTACTAGGTTATATCAAGAGGAGTGTTAGCAACAGAAGTCAGGTTATATTAGCTTTATACATCGTAGTAAGGCCTCACCTAGATTACGCAGCTCAGTTTTGGTCTCATATTACAGAGATGTACATAAATTCGTTAGAAATCATTCATTGATAGAATGACTAAATTAATACATAGCATTAGGAAATCTTCCTTACGAAGAAAGATTGAAGAACCCTAAAATTACATTCACTTGTAAGACGTAGAATGAGGGAACATAGTCGAGGTATACAAGTGGAAAATGGGGTGATAACAAAGGGATATAAATAAGGTCTTGAGGATATCTCTCAGAAGACATAATAGTTCACGTTAGATAAGTTTAGTTAGAAAGGATATAGGAAAGTATTGGTTTGAAATAGGGTAGTTGATGAGTGGAACAGTCTGCCTAGTAGGGTTAGTGAGCTGGGACCTTGGGTAGTTTCAAATTTAGGTTGGATAAATTCATGAGTGAGAGGGGTTGGATTTGAGTGTGACTCGAAAAGAGGGGAATGGAAATTTTCAAAACATTTCTTGGGTAGCATTGAAAATTTGGGGTTTAGCAAGTGTTCTGTTTGTGGGACGGATTGTGAAGGACTTGCCCAGTATGGGCCAACAGGCCCTGCAGTGTTCCTCCTTTCTTTTTCTTATATACCTGATCATGTCTTCCCCCATTTTTTCGTCTTACAAGTGAATGTAATTTAAGGGTCTTCAATCTTTCTTCATAGGAAGATTTCTAATACTATAATTAACTTTTCATTCCTTTCCGAAAATTTTTTTAACGAATTTATATCCATTCTGAAAAAAGGGAAAGGGCTGGCTGCGTACCTAGGTGAGGCCTTACTAATGATGTATAAAGCTGTAATATAAAACCCCGGACTTCTGTTGCTTACACTTCTTGATATAAATCCCAGTAATCTATTTTCTTTATTTCTTACGCTTAGGCATTGCTGACTTGGTTTGGGGTTTTCTGCTTCCAAAAAAACCCTTTTTTGCATTCTGTACGGCTGAGTTCAACATTATTAAGCTGGTAGGTGCTGGGTTATGAACACTCCCCAGCATTAGGGGAAAAATTTCATTCATCTACATTGAACTGCATCTCCATTTTCTGACCAGGAATTTGGTTTTTCTAAATCCTCCTGAAGTTCCGTGACATCACGTTTAATCGATTATCCTACCTATCTTCGGGATGGAATTTGCTCATATCACTAGTAACCCTCTCAAGGTCATTTATATATATTATAAACAACAACGGGGCCCCAAAAACCCATCCCCTTTGGAAGCCCCACAGATCCCCACTCCCGATTTAACCCCATTTATGCACACCCCCTGCTTCCTATTGGTGGAAACCCCCCTGATCCAAAAAAAATTTTTTCCCCCCAAAGCCGTGAGCAGCCACTTTTTTTTAAAAGTCTCTGATGTGGTACTCATCAAAAGCCTTACTAAAATCCAGATAAACAATATCGAATTCTTTATCATGATCAACTGCCCCCCCAAAAACCTTATGAAAAGTTAATAAATTAGTTAAGGAACGGCCCCCCCGAGTTGGGGAGGGAAAGGCCCCTCGAGATAGGGAGGAACGGGGCCCCCCCGGGGTTTGGCAGGGAAAGGCCCCCCGAGTTAGGAGGGAAAAACCCCCCCCGGGGTTGGCAGGAACGGGCCCCCCGAGTTAGGGGGGGGGGCGGCCCTCGAGTTAAGGGAGGAACGGCCCTCGAGTTAGGCAGGAACAAACCCTCGAGTTAAAGGGCCAAGGGGGGAAAGGCCCTCGGGGTTAGGCAGGGGCGGCCCCCCATCCCTGTCTTGCCAGGGCGTGCTTCACTACAGCTACAAAACTGCAACATTAACCCCCCTTTTTAGGGTGCGGGCCCGCTTCCCATCTCCCCGGTCAAGTCTGGCCTGCCGGTTTTTGAAACCCTTCATAAATGTTACCTTGCCTACACTCC
>WNWK01039298.1:0-17522 GCA_009830355.1 Cherax destructor
TGTGTGTGTGTGTGTGTGTGTGTGTGTGTGTGCAGCTGTATCACACACACACACACACACACACACACACACAAGGTTTGCAACAAGACTAGTCCCAGAGCTAAGGGGATTGTCCTACGAAGAAAGGTTAAGGGAAATCGGCCTGACGACACTAGAGGACAGGAGGGTTAGGGGAGACATGATAACGACATATAAAATACTGCGAGGAATAGATAAGGTGGACAGAGACCAGATGTTCCAGAGATGGGACACAGAAACAAGGGGTCACAATTGGAAGTTTAAGACTCAGATGAGTCAAAGGGATGTTAGGAAGTATTTCTTCAGTCATAGAGTTGTCAGGAAGTGGAATAGCCTAGAAAGTGACGTAGTGGAGGCAGGAACCATACATAGCTTTAAGACGAGGTTTGATAAAGCTCATGGAGCAGGGAGAGAGAGGACCTAGTAGCAATCAGTGAAGAGGCGGGGCCAGGAACTATGAATCGACCCTTGCAACCACAAATTGGTGAGTACAAATAGGTGAGTACACACACATGATTCGGTCCTGTCAACAGGCGACCTACCTGCTGAATCCTTGTGGCACCCCACCTCTCACCCTCGCCCATACTGCCTCTTCCTCCTTCACTGTCACTCTGTGTCCTGCCTATCAGGTACATTCTGATCCACTTGTCCTCTTTACCCTTTCTTGTCTGATCACTATTCGTAATTACGTATTTGTAATTACAGAAAGAGAGAACTGTTCGTGTGTGTGTGTGTGAGGAGGAGTTTGAGGTAGTCAGTCCCTCAGGTGAGGGACTGACTACCTCAAACTCCTCCTCATCTTACATCTCTCTCTGAAATGGACTGAAGAAGCCACTGGCTGGCGAAACGTTTCCAGAATAATATACCCAAATGTCACACAAGTCTCATTTATTCAAATCCTGGGAATTATCCCCAGAGACAAAAGAACGATAATTCAATAAGGGAACACAGCAATTATTATTACCAGAGTAGAAGGAAATACTGAACTGCCAGTGATTATCCCACTTAAAGAAGGGGTACTGGGAGAGGGGACTAATTAACCACTACGTGGGTGCTAGGCAGCATTACTGGGATGAAAATTATCCACCACTTTATATGTAAGCCAGCGGAAGGCCTCGGTCAGATGACCAAAAGCTCCAATGGTGGGTCATCTTATAAGACCCGCGTCAGGAAACACTTGTCCTGTTTTCGGACAAACCTTAATTAGCCTAACCTAACTCAACCTAGCCTAACCTAACCCAACCTAGCCTAACCTAACCCAGCCTAGCCTAACCTAACCCAACCTAGCCTAACCTAACCCAACCTAGACTAACCCAACCCAACCTAGCCTAACCCAACCTAGCCTAACCTAGCCTAACCTAACCTAACCTAGCCTAACCTAACCCAACCTAGCCTAACCTAACCCAGCCTAGCCTAACCTAACCCAACCTAGCCTAACCTAACCCAACCTAGACTAACCCAACCCAACCTAGCCTAACCCAACCTAGCCTAACCTAGCCTAACCTAACCTAACCCAACCTAACGTAACCCAACCATAAACAACTATGAAATATAGGTCTATCTGGAGAGTGTTCAGGGGGTCAACGCCCCCGCGGGCCAGTCCTTGACCAGGCTTCGTGGTGGATCAGGGCTTGATCAACCAGGCTGTAACTGTTGGACGCAAGTAGTCCAAAGTAGGAACCACAGCCTGGTTGATCGGTTACTGACTTAAGGTATCTGTCCAGCTTCCTCTTGAAGGAAGCCAGGGATCTATTGGTAATTTTCCTTATGGCTGGTGTAATAATGTTGCTGTATAGTGGATGGCTGTTGAACAGCCGTAGGGTCAGAACACATGTGACACCAGTCTTACATTTAAGAGTATATCCTCTTAGTTAACCACTTTGTAGGTTCACTTATGTGGTTCTAAGAGAGCCGTAGGTTCTAGCTCCCCTTCCTCTGTAGTCTCACTCCACCGTGGCTGACTCCCCTTCTGACCCTACAGTGAACCCTGGTCTTTCTCCCTCCCATAGTGAAGGTACAAGGCATTCCTGTAGTACAGTGATTCTTAATGTCTGAGGAGATAAGGCCGATACTGGCTTGCAACACTACACGGTGAGATGAGAGTGAGATTAGTGAGACGAGCGATGGCGTGAGATAAGCCAGAGTGAGACGAGCGATGGCGTGAGATAAGCCAGAGTGAGACGAGCGATGGCGTGAGATAAGCCAGAGTGAGACGAGCGATGGCGTGAGATAAGCCAGAGTGAGACGAGCGATGGCGTGAGATAAGCCAGAGTAAGACGAGTGACAGATGAGTGTGTGAGGTGAGGTGAATGAGGGAGGGGAGGGAGGTGGATGGATAGAAGGAGGGAGGGGTGGGAGGGTGAGGGAGGGGATAGGCAAGCAGGGAGGGAGGAAAGGAGGGAGGGAGGGGGACGCAGAGAGGGAGGGGGAAGCAGGGAGGGAGGGGGAAGCAGGGAGGGAAGGGGAAGCAGGGAGGGAGGGATAAGCAGGGAAGGAGGGGGAAGCAGGGAGGGAAGGGGAAGCAGGGAGGGAGGGAGAAGCAGGGAGGGAGGGGGAAGCAGGGAGGGAGGGGGAAGAAGGGAGGGAGGGGAAAGCAGGGAGGGAGGGGGAAGGAGGGAGGTCAGATCACCTCCTCCCGTTTTCCACCATTCATAAATTCCCTCATCCCCCATCCTCCTTTTCCCCCTCCGGCTCCTCCTCCTTTTCCCCCCTCCGGCTCCTCCTCCTTTTCCCCCCTCCGGCTCCTCCTGCACTCCTCCTCCTCTTCTTCCTTCCCCTCCTCCCCCCCAAACACACACAAACACACACACACCAGGAACCAGGAGCTGTGACTCGAACCTTGCAAATACATAAAGGGGAGTACACACACACACACACAAACACTCACACTCAGTCACACAGTCACACACAACAAGAACACAGTCACACACAACAAGAACACAGTCACACACAACAAAACACAGTCACACACAACAATAACACAGTCACTTACAACAATAACACAGTCACACACAACAATAACACAGTCACACACAACAATAACACAGTCACTTACAACAATAACACAGTCACACACAACAAGAACACAGTCACTTATAACAATAACACAGTCACACACAACAAGAACACAGTCACTTATAACAATAACACAGTCTCACACAACAACCACACAGTCACACACAGTAACTGTGTCGCCACAAATCATCACCTGTGGTGTACCAACCTTAATAACCTGCCCAGGACAAGTGAATGTAATTTGCCATGTAATAACCAAGGTGAGGGTGAGGGCTGCGAGAGAAGAGAGAGAGAGAGAGAGAGAGAGAGAGAGAGAGAGAGAGAGAGAGAGAGAGAGAGAGAGAGGACAGACAGACAGACTGACAGGGGTCTGTTACAAGGGAAGTAACACCTCACAAGGTGACCAGCAACTCAAAAGTAACAACCCTCCAATAATGAGTAATTCAACACAGTTTTGCAGCCAGTGACATGGAGGGTGTTACTTTGGGACGATGCTGAAACACAGGTAACAGCGACCCTCTTATATTACAACTCCCTCTTAAGAGTGACGTGACTAACTAGAGTGACGTGACTAACTAGAGTGATGTGACTAACTAGAGTGACGTGACTAACTAGAGTGACGTGACTAACTAGAGTGACGTGACTAACTAGAGTGACGTATTCCTCAGAACAGTGAAATAAATGAACACGTCAGTGGAACAAAGGCACTCACGCTGCTTTCATTGAGTACACTTGTACTGTTGTGTTATTAAACCTCCTTAGACGGGTGTACGCACATAACTTGATGTAATATCTGTAATTTGTACACGACGGGGGGGATGCTGGTTTAGGAGGACCCTGTGGATATATCGATATCGTAACCACCTCTTTGTATATAACACGATATATAATATAAGGACTGAAAAAAATAGCGAAATTCCTTGATAATGTGAGAAATCACGAAAGCCCCTGGAATTTCACTATTATTATTTTTTCACTGTGATCATTTTGTATATTGTGATATGAGGTGTTTCATGATGAAGCAACCATTGTCTGGTGGCGCTACTGACGATCCACTTATAATACAGTGAACCTGGAGAAGACAGCTCCCTCTACAACACTCGTACGAGGTTGTGTATGAATAGTCTACAATGCCGACAAGACGAAGAATTAGACGCATGTGTAACGTCAGGTGACGAGCACTACTCATCTCCAGCTCCTGGACTAAGGGACTGATTCCCTTGTCTACAGTATATACTTCTACTGATAGATCCACTGGAGGGCGAAACGTCTATAAATTAAAGATGTGTGTTATTGATCAGTCGTAGCAGGTTGTTGTAGCAGTAGTTGTAGCAGGTAGTTGTAGCAGTAGTTGTAACAGTAGTTGTAACAGTAGTAACAGTAGTTGTAACAGTAGTTGTAACAGTAGTTGTAACAGTAGTTGTAACAGTAATTGTAACAGTAGTTGTAACAGTAGTAACAGTAGTTGTAACAGTAGTTGTAACAGTAGTTGTAGCAGGTAGTTGTAACAGTAATTGTAACAGTAGTTGTAACAGTAGTAACAGTAGTTGTAACAGTAGTTGTAACAGTAGGTGTAACAGTAGTTGTAACAGTAGTTGTAACAGTAATTGTAACAGTAGTTGTAACAGTAGTAACAGTAGTTGTAACAGTAGTTGTAACAGTAGGTGTAACAGTAGTTGTAACAGTAGTTGTAACAGTAATTGTAAACATATAACCATGTTGTATAAAGTAATATTAACCTTAGTGAATATACATAATGCTCCATAGAAATATAAGAGTTTTTATTCTTTATTATCCTGGATTAAAACAACACACTGAGAGATGATTATATTAACAAGAAGCGTCTCTATCAAGTGAGTAATTATATTTTATTTTATTCATGAGAGAGAGAGGAAGTGTTTAGCACTCACTACTGAATACAATACTACTGCTACTACTGCTACTACTACTACTACTACTACTACTACACAATACTACTACTACTACAACAACTCGTCACACATTGCGTCTACAACTGCAGCTCCAAATTCCTGAGGTGACAGTGCTGCCAGGGAGGGAGTGTAACACACACAGAAAAGTGGCCCTCTTTCAGCTGGTGCTCGGTGGCCCCGGAGTGCCAGGTCGAGGTGGTCCTCTAAGGCACTAAGATAAACGCGTCGAGCGCTCAACACTCAGGTCTCACACAAAGGCCATGTCAACGTAGGTAACGTAAGTCACAGCTGTATTGTTTATCACACGGGGGGAGAACCTGCCCGACAATACTAACGATAAACGTAACGTCTAAATTTTTATCCACTTGGTCAGAAATAGAAGAAGGTCACCCACCTGGGATGTCTGCTGCTGCCTGGTCAACTTCACCAATGGAAGAGGTACCAAGGCCAGGCAGAGTAACCAAATGCTCTGTATACTGTCTGCACGCACACCTGGCACTCACCCGTCTCTGTACAAACATTGTATCGTGCTGAAAGATATAATGTGACTTTGTAAATGGTCCAAGTCGGACCGAAACGTCGTCGTAAGCTCCTCTCTTCTATGTGCTGGTTATTTGTGTGATTAATCTGAAGTGCGTGGCTGCCTAGCTCTGGGTCACTGCCTGGGAGACCATGGGGAGGATGCATGGAGGTGGCCTGACAACTTTCTTTGTGATGGGTAAAACAAAACAGCGCAGAAATGCGGAAAGTAAATGGTAGACTGGAATTGGTAGACTACCAGTTATCCATCAGGAAGAAACCACAGGTGTTGCTGTGACTACCACACTACACCAAGACGACGGTCACTACCACACTATACCAAGACGAGGGTCACTACCACACTATACCAAGACGACGGTCACTACCACACTATACCAAGACGACGGTCACTACCACACAACCAAGACGACGGTCACTACCACACTACACCAAGACGACGGTCACTACCACACTACACCAAGACGACGGTCACTACCACACTAACCAAGACGACGGTCACTACCACACTAACCAAGACGACGGTCACTACCACACTAACCAAGACGAGGGTCACTACCACACTATACCAAGACGACGGTCACTACCACACTATACCAAGACGACGGTCACTACCACACTACACCAAGACGACGGTCACTACCACACTACACCAAGACGACGGTCACTACCACACAACACCAAGACGACGGTCACTACCACACTACACCAAGACGACGGTCACTACCACACTACACCAAGACGACGGTCACTACCACACTACACCAAGACGACGGTCACTACCACACTATACCAAGACGACGGTCACTACCACACTATACCAAGACGACGGTCACTACCACACTATACCAAGACGACGGTCACTACCACACTAACCAAGACGACGGTCACTACCACACTAACCAAGACGACGGTCACTACCACACTACACCAAGACGACGGTCACTACCACACTAACCAAGACGACGGTCACTACCACACAACCAAGACGACGGTCACTACCACACTAACCAAGACGACGGTCACTACCACACTACACCAAGACGAGGGTCACTACCACACTAACCAAGACGAGGTCACTACCACACAACCAAGACGAGGTCACTACCACACTAACCAAGACGACGGTCACTACCACACTACACCAAGACGAGGTCACTACCAACTATACCAAGACGACTCACTACCACACTACACCAAGACGAGGGTCACTACCACACTACACCAAGACGACGGTCACTACCACACTACACCAAGCTGAGAGTGACACACCACCAGTCACCATCCCTGGGTAAACTACCTACTGCATCACCAGCTGGTCTACCTGGTGATCCACCAGCTGGTTCACAGGGTGATCAGATCCCGCTGATGAGAGCACGAAGTAACAGATGGTGATCCCTTCCATAATCACCAAAGCAAAATTTCACAAATGGGTAAAAATCCCCTTCGTTTACACCAAATTAAAATAGGAAAAGAATGATAGGTTCTTAAGCCAAGCCACTGTAACCCTGCCAACAAGTTAAGGTGAGAGAGAGAGAGAGAGAGTGTTAAGACTAATGAGAGAGAGAGAGAGAGAGAGAGAGAGAGAGAGAGAGAGAGAGAGAGAGAGAGAGAGAGAGAGAGAGAGAGAGAGAGAGAGAGAGAGAGAGAGAGAAAGAGAGAGGAGAAAACAGACAGAAAAAGAGAGAAAGAAAGAGAGAGAAAGAGAAAGAGAGAGAAAGAAAGAGAGAGAGAGAGAAAGAAAGAGAGAGAGAGAAAGAAAGAAAGAGTTTTAGAACACAGAAAATGCCATATGATACCGTCCATGGAAACTAAAAATAAAAATAAAAGAAATATAAGACAGAAACACAGTGCATCTGTATACCTGTGTTACACCTGTGTTACACGTGTGTTACACCTTTGTTACAAGTGTGTTACACCTGTGTTACACGTGTGTTACACCTTTGTTACAAGTGTGTTACACCTGTAATAAACCTGTTACACCTGTGTTGCACTTGTAATAAACCTGTTATACCTGTGCTACACCTGTGTTACACTTGTTACACCTGTGTTACACCTGTTACCTCTGTGTTACACCTGTTATACCTGTGTTATACATGTGTTACACCTGTGTTATACATGTGTTACATCTGTGTTACACCTGTTGCACCTGTGTTACACCTGTTACACCTGTTACACCTGTGCTACACTTGTGTTACACCTGTTACACCTATATTAAGCCTGTGAGACAGCTATGTTACACTTGTTACACCTGTAATAAACCTGTGAGACAGCTGTGTTACATCTGTAATAAACCTGTGAGACAGCTGTTACACCTGTTACACCTGTAATAAACCTGTGAAACAGCTGTGTTACACCTGTGTTAAACCTGTGAGACAGCTGTGTTACACCTGTGTTAAACCTGTGAGACAGCTGTGTTATACCTATGTTACACCTGTGTTAAACCTGTGAGACAGCTGTGTTATACCTATGTTACGCCTGTGTTAAACCTATGAGACAGATGTGTTACCCTTGTAACACGGCTGTTCCTACCTACAACAACAGTTGTTCTCACAACAACAACAGCTGTTCCCACGCATAACAACAGTTGTTCCCACGTACAACAACAGCTGTTTCCACGCATAACAACAGTTGTTCCCACGTACAACAACAGCTGTTTCCACGTACAACAACAGCTGTTTCCATGCATAACAACAGTTGTTCCCACGTACAACAACAGCTGTTTCCACGTACAACAACAGCTGTTCATCAACAGTGTTCATCGCAAAACTCAACAAAGTGTTCCCCGTACAACAACAGCTGTTTCCACGTACAACAACAGCTGTTTCCATGCATAACAACAGTTGTTCCCACGTACAACAACAGCTGTTCTCACGTACAACAGAAGCTGTTCCCACGTACAACAACAGCTGTTCCCAGTCAACAGTCACTGACACATGGCAGAAAAACAGGAAGTTGCAGGTACAAGGTGCCTTGAGTTAGGGCTTCTGCGACCTGAGGGGAAATATGCCAGTTGTTGCAGTGTGAGGGGATACATAAGGTGTTCCTGCAGTGTGAGGGGATACATAAGGTGTTCCTGCAGTGTGAGGGGATACATAAGGTGTTCCTGCAGTGTGAGGGGATACATAAGGTGTTCCTGCAGTGTGAGGGATACATAAGGTGTTCCTGCAGTGTGAGGGATACATAAGGTGTTCCTGCAGTGGAGGATACATAAGGTGTTCCTGCAGTGTGAGGGGATACATAAGGTGTTCCTGCAGTGTGAGGGGATACATAAGGTGTTCCTGCAGTGTGAGGGGATACATAAGGTGTTCCTGCAGTGTGAGGGGATACATAAGGTGTTCCTGCAGTGTGAGGGGATACATAAGGTGTTCCTGCAGTGTGAGGATACATAAGGTGTTCCTGCAGTGTGAGGATACATAAGGTGTTCCTGCAGTGTGAGGGATACATAAGGTGTTCCTGCAGTGTGGGATACATAAGGTGTTCCTGCAGTGTGAGGGATACATAAGGTGTTCACTGCAGTGTGAGGATACATAAGGTGTTCCTGCAGTGTGAGGATACATAAGGTGTTCCTGCAGTGTGAGGATACATAAGGTGTTCCTGCAGTGTGAGGGATACATAAGGTGTTCCTGCAGTGTGAGGATACATAAGGTGTTCCTGCAGTGTGAGGGATACATAAGGTGTTCATGCAGTGTGAGGATACATAAGGTGTTCCTGCAGTGTGAGGGATACATAAGGTGTTCTGCAGTGTGAGGGGATACATAAGGTGTTCCTGCAGTGTGAGGGATACATAAGGTGTTCCTGCAGTGTGAGGGATACATAAGGTGTTCCTGCAGTGTGAGGAGTACATAAGGTGTTCCTGCAGTGTGAGGATACATAAGGTGTTCCTGCAGTGTGAGGATACATAAGGTGTTCCTGCAGGTGAGGATACATAAGGTGTTCCTGCAGTGTGAGGATACATAAGGTGTTCCTGCAGTGTGAGGATACATAAGGTGTTCCTGCAGTGTGAGGATACATAAGGTGTTCCATGCAGTGTGAGGGATACATAAGGTGTTCCTGCAGTGTGAGGGATACATAAGTGTTCTGCAGTGTGAGGGGATACATAAGGTTTCCTGCAGTGTGAGGGATACATAGGTGTTCCTGCAGTGAGGGATACATAGGTGTTCCTGCAGTGTGAGGATACATAAGGTGTTCTGCAGTGTGAGGGATACATAAGGTGTTCCTGCAGTGTGAGGGATACATAAGGTGTTCCTGCAGTGTGAGGGATACATAAGGTGTTCCTGCAGTGTGAGGATACATAAGGTGTTCCTGCAGTGTAGAGGATACATAAGGTGTTCCTGCAGTGTGGGGGATACATAAGGTGTTCCTGCAGTGTGAGGATACATAGGTGTTCCTGCAGTGTGAGGATACATAAGGTGTTCCTGCAGTGTGAGGGATACATAAGGTTTCCTGCAGTGTGAGGGATACATAAGGTGTTCCTGCAGTGTGAGGATACATAAGGTGTTCCTCAGTGAGGAACATAAGGTGTTCCTTCAGTGTGAGGATACATAAGGTGTTCCCAGTGTGAGGATACATAAGGTGTTCCTGCAGTGAGGATACATAAGTGTTCCTGCAGTGTAGAGGATACATAAGGTGTTCCTGAGTGTGAGGATACATAAGGTATCTGCAGTGTGAGGGATACATAAGGTGTTCCGCAGTGTGAGGATACATAAGGTGTTCCTGAGTGTGAGGGATACATGAGGTGTTCCTGCAGGGAGGATACATAAGGTGTTCCTGAGTGATAATAAGGGCAGGAGGATACAAAGGTCGCAGTGTAGGGATCATAAGGTGTTCCCAGTGGAGGATACATAGGTGTTCCGCAGTGTAGGGATACATAAGGTGTTCCTGTAGTGAGGATACATAAGTGTTCCTGCAGTGTGAGATACATAAGGATGTTCCTGCAGTGTGAGGATACATAAGTGTCTGCAGTGAGGATATTGGGACTTGCAGTATGAGGGATGCAATAAGGTCCGCATGTGAGGAATACATAGGTCCCGTGTGCGGGGTTTCGTAGAAGGGTAATGAACAGACGAGATATGAAAGGTAGAGGTCAAATAGACAGGATGGACTCAAGAGTCGCAGGCCTATGCTTCACATGTCATGGTCACTGACACTGGCTGAGAGGGCTCATAGCGCAAGGTTGACCTTGATGGGACCTTGAATGGCTAACGGTATACCCAGAACATCACGAACTTACAGTGCCCTGAGGAGGGGATACATAGGTTCTGTAGGGGATACATAAGGGTTTTTTGCAATGTGAGGGGATGCATAGGAGATTCCTACAGTGTGAGGGGGATTCATAGGTTCCTATAGTGTGAGGAGATACATAAGTTTCTACAGTGTGAGGGAATACATAGGTTTCTACAGTGGGAGGGGGATGCATAGGATACATAGGGGGTCCTGCAGTGTGACAGGATACATAGGGGGTTCCTGCAGTATGAGGGGATACATAGAGGGTTCCTGCAGTGTGAGAGGATACATAGAGGGTTCCTGCAGTATGTGGGGGATACATAGAGGGTTCCTGCAGTGTGAGGGGATATATAGGTCCTGCAGTGTGAGGGGATATATAGGTCCTGCAGTGTGAGGGGATATATAGGTCCTGCAGTGTGAGGGGAAAACACAGAGGATATTGTCACCTGAGGTGAAATATAGTGGTTGCTTCAGCCTGAGGGGAGACGCAAGATCTTTTTAATCTCAGGAGACTAAACACACACACACACACACACACACACACACACACACACACACACATACACACACACACGCACACACACACACACACACACACACACAAGTAATGATCAAGAGGTATGTGAGGAGCTCAACTCGAGGTTTAGGGAAGTATTCACAGTGGAGGAAGGAGGCAGTTGGGTAGACAGGACGGGTGCATCACCAACAAGGGATGTATCGAGTGCTGGAGGGTATACACACATCTGAGGGGAGGTGAAGCAGTTACTCAGTGACCTTGATACCTCAAAGGCAATGGGTCCGGACAATATCTCACCATGGGTCCTTCGGGAAGGAGCTGAGGTTCTGAGTGTGCCACTTACCAAAATTTTCAACACATCCCTTGAAACTGGGCAGCTACCTGAGATATGGAAAAGGCCAACGTAGTCCCCATCTTTAAAAAGGAGACAGAAAAGAGGCACTAAACTACAGACCGGTGTCACTTACATGTATAGTGTGCAAAGTCTTGGAGAAAATCATCAGAAAAAGAATGGTGGAGCATCTGGAGCAGAACAGGTTAATCAACGCCAGACAGCACGGTTTCAGGGAAGGCAAATCCTGTGTAACAAACCTCCTGGAGTTCTATGATAAAGTAACAGAGGTAAGGCAAGAGAGAGAAGGGTGGGTTGACTGCATTTTCTTGGACTGCAGGAAGGCCTTTGACACAGTTCCTCACATGAGATTAGTAAAAAAGATGGAAGACCAAGCGTGTATAACAGGAAGGGCACTGGAATGGATCAGGGAATACCTCACAGGGAGGCAACAACGGGTCATGGTGCGTGATGAGGTATCACAGTGGGCGCCTGTGACGAGCGGTGTACCGCAGGGGTCAGTCCTAGGACCAGTGCTATTCTTGCTATATGTGAATGACATGACGGATGGGATAGACTCAGAAGTGTCTCTTTTCGCAGATGATGTGAAATTAATGAGGAGAATCACATCGGATGAAGACCAAGCAGGACTTCAAAGTGACCTGGACAAGCTTGACATCTGGTCTAGCAACTGGCTTCTCGAATTTAACCCCACCAAATGCAAAGTCATGAAGATCGGAGAAGGGCAAAGAAGACCGCTGACAGAGTACAGGCTAGGTGGACAAAGGCTACAAACCTCAACAAAGGAGAAAGACCTTGGGGTGAGTATAACACCAAGCACGTCTCCGGAAGCACACATCAACCAGATAACCGCGGCAGCATATGGGCGACTGGCAAACTTAAGATTAGCGTTCCGTTACCTTAACAAGGAATCGTTCAAGACACTGTATACCGTATACGTCAGGCCCATACTAGAGTATGCAGCACCAGTCTGGAACCCACACCTGGTCAAGCACGTCAAGAAACTAGAGAAAGTGCAAAGGTTTGCGACAAGGTTAGTTCCACAACTCAGGGTCTGTCTTATGAAGAAAGGCTGAGGGAAATAGGACTAACAACACTGGAGGAAAGAAGGGTCAGAGGAGACATGATAACGACATACAAAATACTGCGGGGAATTGACAAGGTAGATAGTGACAGGTTGTTTCAGAGAGGGAACACAGAAACAAGGGGACACAACTGGAAGCTGAAGACTCAGATGAGTCAAAGGGATGTCAGGAAACATTTCTTCAGCCACAGAGTAGTCAGGAAGTGGAATGGACTAGAGAATGATATAGTGGAGGCAGGAACCATACACAGTTTTAAGACAAGGTATGATAAAGCTCATGGAGCAGGGAGAGCAGAGACCCAGTAGCAGACAGCGAAGAGGCGGGGCCAGGAGCTGAGTCTCGACCCCTGCAACCACAATTAGGTGAGTACAATTAGGTGAGTACACACACACAATCGACATGTGCCTAGGACAAAATGGTAACTAACACACACACACACATATATATATATATATATATATATATATATATATATATATATATATATATATATATCTTTAAACGTATAAGAGAATTTTTAGAAAAGACTTAATTTTAAATGAATATATATATATATATATATATATATATATATATATATATATATATATATATAAATCTTTAAACGTATAAGAGAGTTTTTAGAAAGGACTTAATTTTAAATGAATATATATATATATATATATATATATATATATATATATATATATATATATATATATATATATATATATATATATATAATATATATATATATATATATATATATATATATATATATATATATATATATATATATGTCGTGCCGAATAGGTAAAACTTGAGATTTTGGCTTAAATAGCAACGCTCTTCTTGCCGAATAAGGCAAGCTAAAATTTTGTATGCCATAATTTCGCAAAAATCATTCTGAATCTAACGAAAAAAATATATTTCATTGTGTTTGTTTATTATTAAATTATTGTAAACGTATCTAAAATATGTTTAGATGGATTAGGCTAAATTAAATTGCGCTTGTTTTAATAAGGTTAGGTAAGTTTTCTAAGGTTCTTTTGGGTCACAGGTAGAGGGTCACAGGTAGAGGTCCACGAATGCGTGAGGGAGCCACTGACGGGACTTACTGAGGGGAGCCACTGACGGGAGTTACCAAGGGGAGCCACCGAGGGGAGCCACTGAGGGGAGCCACCGAGGGGAGCCACCGAGGGGAGCCACTGAGGGGAGCCACTGAGGGGAGCCACCGAGGGGAGCCACCGAGGGGAGCCACTGAGGGGAGCCACTGAGGGGAGCCACTGAGGGGAGCCACCGAGGGGAGCCACTGAGGGGAGCCACTGAGGGGAGCCACTGAGGGGAGCCACTGAGGGGAGCCACCGAGGGGAGCCACCGAGGGAGCCACTGAGGGGAGCCACCGAGGGAGCCACTGAGGGAGCCACCGAGGGAGCCACTGAGGGAGCCACCGAGGGAGCCACTGAGGGGAGCCACTGAGGGAGCCACCGAGGGAGCCACTGAGGGGAGCCACTTAGGGAGCCACTGAGGGGAGCCACCGAGGGAGCCACCGAGGGGAGCCACTGAGGGAGCCACTGAGGAGCCACGAGGAGCCACTGAGGGAGCCACTGAGGGAGCCACCTGAGGGAGCCACTGAGGGAGCCACTGAGGGAGCCACTGAGGGGAGCCACTGAGGGGAGCCACTGAGGGGAGCCACCGAGGGAGCCACTGAGGGAGCCACTGAGGGGAGCCTGAGGAGCCTGAGGGGAGCCACTGGGGCCAGAGGGAGCCACTGGGCACTGAGGGAGCCACTGAGGGAGCCACTGAGGGAGCCACTGAGGGGAGCCACTGAGGGAGCCACTGAGGGAGCCACCGAGGGAGCCACTGAGGGGAGCCACTGAGGGGAGCCACCGAGGGGAGCCACTGAGGGGAGCCACTGAGGGGAGCCACTGAGGGGAGCCACTGAGGGGAGCCACTGAGGGGAGCCACCGAGGGGAGCCACTGAGGGGAGCCACTGAGGGGAGCCACTGAGGGGAGCCACTGAGGGGAGCCACTGAGGGGAGCCACTGAGGGGAGCCACTGAGGGGAGCCACTGAGGGGAGCCACGAGGGGGAGCCACTGAGGGAGCCACCGGAGGGGAGCCACTGAGGGAGCCACTGAGGGAGCCACCGAGGGGAGCCACTGAGGGGAGCCACTGGAGGGAGCCACCGAGGGAGCCACTGAGGGAGCCACTGAGGGAGCCACTGAGGGAGCCACTGAGGGAGCCACTGAGGGGGAGCCACTGAGGGAGCCACCGGAGGGGAGCCACTGAGGGAGCCACTGAGGGGAGCCACTGAGGGAGCCACTGAGGGGAGCCACTGAGGGGAGCCACTGAGGGAGCCACTGAGGGAGCCACTGAGGGGAGCCACTGAGGGAGCCACCGAGGGGAGCCACTGAGGGGAGCCACTGAGGGAGCCACCGAGGGAGCCACGAGGAGCCACTTGAGGGAGCCACTGAGGGAGCCACTGAGGGGAGCCACTGAGGGAGCCACCGAGGGAGCCACTGAGGGGCACTGAGGGAGCCACTGAGGGGAGCCACTGAGGGAGCCACTGAGGGAGCCACCGAGGGAGCCACTGAGGGGAGCCACCGAGGGAGCCACTGAGGGGAGCCACTGAGGGAGCCACCGAGGAGCCACTGAGGGAGCCACTGAGGGAGCCACTGAGGGAGCCACTGAGGGAGCCACTGAGGGGAGCCACCGAGGGAGCCACTGAGGGGAGCCACTGAGGGGAGCCACTGAGGGGAGCCACTGAGGGGAGCCACTGAGGGGAGCCATTATCCGAGGGGACATAACACTAACGACACAACTTGGTGCAACTGCACGAGAGTCCAGTCCATCCTCCAGTGCAACTGAGAGGAGAGTGAGAGGAGAGGGGAGAGTGAGTGGGAGTGAGAGTGAGGGAGAGTGAGGGAGTGGTGGAGTGAGAGTGAGGAGGAGAGGAGGAGTGAGGAGTGAGAGTGAGAGGAGAGTGAGAGTGAGAGGAGAGTGAGGGGAGTGAGGAGTGAGAGGAGAGTGAGGGGGTGAGAGTGAGGGAGGTGAGGGAGTGAGAGGAGGGGGAGAGTGAGGGAGAAGGTGAGGAGTGGAGAGGGAGGAGTGAGAGAGAGTGAGAGTGGAGAGGGAGAGTGAGAGTGAGAGTGAGAGTGAGAGTGAGAGTGGAGTGAGATGGAGAGGAGAGTGAGAGTGAGAGTGAGTGGAGTGGAGGAGAGTGAGAGTGAGAGGAGAGGAGAGGAGTGTGTGAGAGTGGAGTAGGAGTGAGAGGAGGGGAGTGAGAGGAGAGTGAGAGGAGAGGAGAGTGAGAGTGAGAGTGAGATGAGTGAGAGTGAGGTGAGAGAGATGAGAGTGAGAGTGAGAGGAGAGTGAGTGATGGAGTGAGATGAGAGTGAGAGTGAGAGTGGAGAGTGAGATGAGTGTATGAGAGTGAAGTGAGAGGAGAGTGAGAGGAGAGTGAGAGTGAGGTGAGAGTGAGAGAGAGTGAAGATTGTGAGAGTGAGAGTGGAGTAGTGAGAGGAGTGTGAGAGTGAGAGTGAGAGTGAGAGGTGTGAGAGTGAGAGTGGGGTTATTTATTATTTTAATTTTTTAATTTTAAAAAATTTATTTATTTTTTATTTTTTTATTTTTATTTATATTTATTTTTTAATTTTTTATTATTATTATTTTTTTATTTATTTATTATTTATTTTATTTTTTTTATTTTTATATTTATATTTATTATTATTTTTATTTTTTATTTATTTTTTATTTTTTATTTTTTTATTTTATTTTTTTTATTTTATTTTTTATTATTTATTTTTTATTTATATTTATTATAATAATTTTTTTTATTAATTTAATTTTTTTTATAATATTTAAAAAATTTTAAAAATTTTTTTTATTAATTTATTAAATTTTTTTTTAATAATTATTTATTTTTTATTATTTATTTAATTTTTTATTTATTATTTTATTTTTTATTTTTTATTATTTTTTTAAAATTTTTATTTTTATTATTATTTATTTTTTATTTTAATAAAACAAATTAAATTTTTTACAAATTTATTTAAAATTTTTAAAATTTTTAAATTTTAAAATTTTAATTTTTTAATTTTTTACAATAATATTTAAAATTTTTAATTTTTTTTTATTTTAATATATTTAATTATTATTTAAAAAAATTATTTTTTTAAAAAAAATTTTAATAAATAAAATAATAATAATATAAAATAAAAAAATTTTTTTTTTTAATAATTTAAAAACTATTTAATTTTTTTATTAATTTTTTATTTTTTTTTATTTTTATTTTTAAAATATTTTCAATTTATTTTTTAATTATTTTTATTATTAATTTTTAAATTTTTTTAAAATATATTTAAATATTATTTTATATTTTTTTATTTTTTATTAATTTTTTAAATTTTATTTTAATATTATTATTTTAATATTTTTTAAAAACATATATATAATATAATATATACATTTTATTAATTATTATTATTATTATTTATTATATTTTATTTTTTATTTTATATTTTTATTATTTACATATTTATATATTTTTATTAATATTTATTATTATTATTATTATTATTATTATTATTATTATTATTATTATATATATAATATTAAAAAAAAAAAAAAAAAAAAATTTAAATTTAAAAATGATTTGGGTTTTTAAAGGTTTTTGATGGAGAAGGAAAAGAGAGAGAAGGAAGCGAATAAAAGCTACCAGAGATAAAATGAAGCACCACAAGTGTGGGATCAACCAGGCTGTGATGGTGTGTGATTCGTGATGGCGTGATGGCTGTGTGAGCTGTGAGGTTGGGGATTCGTGAGGCGTGATGGCTGTGGGAGCGTGAGGTGTTGGGGTGAG
>WNWK01039299.1:0-17520 GCA_009830355.1 Cherax destructor
AACCATAAGTGTTCCAGCAACCATAAGTGTTCCAGCAACCATAAGAGTTCCAGTAACCATAAGTGTTCCAGTAACCATAAGTGTTCCAGCAACCATAAGTGTTCCAGTAACCATAAGTGTTCCAGTAACCATAAGTGTTCCAGCAACCATAAGAGTTCCAGTAACCATAAGTGTTCCAGTAACCATAAGTGTTCCAGCAACCATAAGTGTTCCAGTAACCATAAGTGTTCCAGTAACCATAAGTGTTCCAGTAACCATAAGTGTTCCAGTAATTATAAGTGTTCCAGTAACCATAAGTGTTCCAGTAATCATAAGTGTTCCAGCAACCATAAGTGTTCCAGCAACCATAAGTGTTCCAGCAACCATAAGAGTTCCAGTAACCATAAGTGTTCCAGCAACCATAAGTGTTCCAGCAACTATAAGTGTTCCAGCAACCATAAGAGTTCCAGTAACCATAAGTGTTCCAGTAATTATAAGTGTTCCAGTAACCATAAGTGTTCCAGTAACCATAAGTGTTCCAACAACCATAAGTGTTCCAGCAATTATAAGTGTTCCAGCAACCATAAGTGTTCCAGTAACAATAAGTGTTCCAGTAACCATAAGTGTTCCAGCAACCATAAGTGTTCCAGTAACCATAAGTGTTCCATCAACCATAAGTGTTCCAGTAATTATAAATGTTCCAGCAACCATAAGTGTTCCAGTAACCATAAGTGTTCCAGTAACCATAAGTGTTCCAGCAACCATAAGTGTTCCAGCAACCATAAGTGTTCCAGTAACCACCAATTTAGTGTTCCATCACCAAGAATTTAGTGTTCCATCACCACCACTTTAGTGTTCCATCACCACCAATTTAGTGTTCCATCACCACCAATTTAGTGTTCCATCACCAACAATTTAGTGTTCCATCACCAACAATTTAGTATTTCAGCAACCATAAGTGTTCCAGCAAGCAACAATTTAGTGTTCCAGCAACCATAAGTGTTCCAGCAAGCAACAATTTAGTGTTCCATCACCAACAATTTAGTGTTCCAGCAACCATAAGTGTTCCAGCAAGCAACAATTTAGTGTTCCAGCAACCATAAGTGTTCCAGCAAGCAACAATTTAGTGTTCCATCAACCAATTTATTCCCCGTTCCTTCCAATTTCGTCATTTACATATCTGACCACTAGTAATTACCATCAACCAGACCTTTTAAATTACCCTCACATTTTACACCATCAACCAGCTCTCACACTTACCCAATTCCCCCCCTATCACTCTCCCCCTCTCCCTATTTTTGCCCATTTCACTCCCTGGGCAAGCTGCCCATTTTAAAGTGAGAGGGCAGGAGAGCTGGTGTACCCAGCGTCAAAATCTGACACCTTTGCCAGCTAGTTGGCAACCCAACTCTAGCCTGGAGTCCTGGAAGCCACAGCGGGCCAGGAATGCACCTACCCCTCCACATGCACTCTATCCCCCACGCACTCAGCCGGGTTTACAGCAAACCGGAGTGTAAACTACGGCTGCTGCAGCCTGGTGTCCGCCTGGGTACCCGCTGGGATAGACACTGATGGTAGGCCAGGGGTTCAACTTGCGTTGGGTAAGCCGGGATTGTCTGCTAGCCCGCTATGCCTCTCCACCACCCGGGATAATGTGTAGACTGGTCCAAGATAACATAGGCCAGTTTTCCACAATGTTTCGACCTGTTTCAACCCCGTTAAGGCCTTTACAAAACGTCTTCAAGATGTGCAAATCGATCTGGAAATGTCCCCACGACAGACATCGGCCTTCAGGAGATGCTGGAGTGAGCTGCGAGGTCTCCAGCAGGAGGGAAACGTCTCAGGAGGCGAAACCCGAGCGAAACGTGTGGCGAAAGTGGCAAAGTTGGTGGGTCCTGACATGCTAAGTAGGTGTGAGACCGATCAAGAGAACATCTCTCAGCTTATTGGAGATTCAATGTTAAATGTGCTGTTCCAGTACCCAGGACACCCTGGACGATAACAGTGCCCAAGCAACAGTACCCAGGACACCCTGGACGATAACAGTGCCCAAGCAACAGTACCCAGGACACCCTGGACGATAACAGTGCCCAAGCAACAGTACCCAGGACACCCTGGACGATAACAGTGCCCAAGCAACAGTACCTAGGACACCCTGGACGATAACAGTGCCCAAGCAACAGTACCCAGGACACCCTGGATGATAACAGTGCCCAAGCAACAGTACCCAGGACACCCTGGATGATAACAGTGCCCAAGCAACAGTACCTAGGACACCCTGGATGATAACAGTGCCCAAGCAACAGTACCCAGGACACCCTGGACGATAACAGTGCCCAAGCAACAGTACCC
Organism: Cherax destructor; assembly: GCA_009830355.1. Lineage (NCBI taxonomy): Eukaryota > Metazoa > Arthropoda > Malacostraca > Decapoda > Parastacidae > Cherax > Cherax destructor. Next base: position 2,332 of record WNWK01039299.1, read on the forward strand.
AGGACACCCTGGACGATAACAGTGCCCAAGCAACAGTACCTAGGACACCCTGGACGATAACAGTGCCCAAGCAACAGTACCCAGGACACCCTGGACGATAACAGTGCCCAAGCAACAGTACCTAGGACACCCTGGACGATAACAGTGCCCAAGCAACAGTACCCAGGACACCCTGGACGATAACAGTGCCCAAGCAACAGTACCTAGACACCCTGATGATAACAGTGCCCAAGCAACAGTACCCAGGACACCCTGGATGATAACAGTGCCCAAGCACGTACCTGGGACACCCTGGATGATAACAGTGCCCAAGCAACAGTACCCAGGACACCTGAGATAACAGTGCCCACAACAGTACCCAGGACACCCTGGAGATAACAGTGCCAAGCAACGTACCTAGGACACCTGGACGATAACAGTGCCAAGCAACGTACCAGGACACCCTGGAGATAACAGTGCCCAAGCAACATACCTAGACACCTTGGACGATAACAGTGCCCAAGCAACAGTACCCAGGACACCTGGACGATAACAGTGCCAACAACAGTACCTAGGACACCCTGGACGATAACAGTGCCAACGACCCAGGACCCGAACGAAACAGTGCCAGACACCGGACACCCTGGATGATACAGGCCCAAGCAACAGTACCCAGGACACCCTGGACATAACGTGAACAAGCAACAGTACCCAGAACACCCTGACGATAACAGTGCCCACACAGTACCCAGGACACCCTGGAGATAACAGTGCCAAGCAACAGTACCAGGACACCCTGACGATAACAGTGCCCAAGCAACAGTACCAGGACACCTGGACGATAACAGTGCCCAAGCAACAGTACCCAGGACACCCTGGACGATAACAGTGCCAACAACAGTACCCAGGACACCTGACGATAACAGTGCCCAACAACATACCAGACACCTGAGATAACAGTGCCAACAACAGTACCTAGGACACCCTGGAGATAACAGTGCCCAAGCAACAGTACCCAGGACACCTGGAGATAACAGTGCCAACAACAGTACCTAGACACCCTGGAGATAACAGTGTCCAAGCAACAGTACCCAGGACACCCTGATGATAACAGTGCCAAGCAACAGTACCAGGACACCCTGGATGATAACAGTGCCAAGCAACAGTACCAGGACACCCTGATGATAACAGTGCCCAACAACAGTACCCAGGACACCCTGGATGAATAACTGGATGATAACATGCCAACAACAGTACCAGGACACCCTGGATGATAAAGTGCCCAAACAACAGTACAGGACACCCTGGATGAAAGTGCACAACGTACCAGACTGATGATAACAGTGCCAAACACAGTACCTAGACACCCTGGATGATAACAGTGCCCAAGCAACAGTACCCAGGACACCCTGGATGATAACAGTGCCAACAACAGACCAGACACCCTGGATGATAACAGTGCCAGCAACAGTACAGGACACCCTGGATGATAACAGTGCCAACAACAGTACCCAGGACACCCTGGAGATAACAGTGCCCAAACAACAGTACCAGGACACCGAATGTAAGTGCCAAACAACGTCCAGGACACCTGGATGAAACAGTGCCAAAACGTACCCAGGACACCCTGGAGAACAGTGCCCAAAAGTCGGACACCTGATGATAAAGGCCCAACGTCCCGGACACTGATGATAACAGTGCCCAACAACGTACCAGACACCCTGGTGATAACAGTGCCAACAACGAGGACATGAGATAACAGTGCCCAACAACGTCCAGGACACCTGATGATAACAGTGCAACAACGTACCCGGACACCCTGATGATAACAGTGCCCAACAACGTACCTGGGACACCTGAGATAACAGTGCCCAGACAGTACCAGACACCCTGGAGATAACGTCAGCACGTCAGGCACTGGAATACAGTGCCCAAGCAAAGACCTGACACGGAGATAACAGTGCCCAGACAGTACCCAGGACACCTGATACAGCCCAACAGTCCAGGACCTGACGTAACGTGCCACAACGTACGACACTGACGATACGGCCCAACAGTCCAGACACCTGGACGTACGTCCACAACGTACAGGAACCTGACGATACATGCAATCGGAACTGGAGATAACGTCCCAACACGTCAGGACCCCTGGACGACAGTGACAACAACAGTACCAGAACACCTGGACGATAACAGTGCCCACAGTACGACACCTGATGATAAAGTCACAACGTACAGGACACCTGACGAACGCAAGAACGTCAGACCCTAATAACGTGCCCCACAGTACAGGACACTGGAGATAAGTGCCCACAGACCAGGACACTGGAGATAACGTCACAACGTACCGGACACCTGGAGATACGCACAAGCAGGACACTGATAACAGTGCAACAACAGTACCGGACACCCGAGATAACAGTTAACATACGGACACCTGAGATAACAGTGCAACACGTACCCAGACACCCTGATACAGTGCCAACCAGGACACCCTGATGACAGTGCCCAAACAACAGTACCTAGGACACCCTGGATGATAACAGTGCCCAAGCAACAGTACCCAGGACACCCTGGATGATAACAGTGCCCAAACAACAGTACCTAGGACACCCTGGATGATAACAGTGCCCAAGCAACAGTACCCAGGACACCCTGGATGATAACAGTGCCCAAGCAACAGTACCCAGGACACCCCCCCCCCCCCCCCCCCCCCCCCCCCCCCCCCCCCCCCCCCCCCCCCCCCCCCCCCCCCCCCCCCCCCCCCCCCCCCCCCCCCCCCCCCCCCCCCCCCCCCCCCCCCAAGCAACAGTACCAGGACACCCTGGATGATAACAGTGCCCAAGCAACAGTACCGGACACCCTGGATGATAACAGTGCCCAAGCAACAGTACCCAGGACACCCTGGAGATAACAGTGCCCAACAACAGTACCAGGACACCCTGGACGATAACAGTGCCTAAGCAACAGTACCTAGGACACCCTGGACGATAACAGTGCCCAAGCAACAGTACCAGGACACCTGGATGATAACAGTGCCCAAGCAACAGTACCTAGGACACCCTGGACGATAACAGTGCCCAAGCAACAGTACCAGGACACTTGGACGATAACAGTGCCCAAGCAACAGTACCAGGACACCCTGGAGATAACAGTGCCCAAGCAACAGTACCCAGGACACCTGAGTAACAGTGCCCAAGCAACAGTACCCAGGACACCCTGATGATAACAGTGCCCAAGCAACAGTACCCAGGACACCCTGGACGGGAACAGTGAACAAGCAACAGTACCCAGAACACCCTGGACGATAACAGTGCCCAAGCAACAGTACCCAGGACACCCTGGATGATAACAGTGCCCAAGCAACAGTACCAGGACACCCTGGATGATAACAGTGCCCAAGCAACAGTACCCAGGACACCCTGGATGATAACAGTGCCCAAGCAACAGTACCCAGGACACCCTGGATGATAACAGTGCCCAAGCAACAGTACCTAGGACACCCTGGATGATAACAGTGTCCAAGCAACAGTACCTAGGACACCCTGGATGATAACAGTGCCCAAGCAACAGTACCGGCACCCTGGATGAGTAACAGTGCCCAACAACAGTACCCAGGAGATAACAGTGCCAAGCACGTACCCGGAACTCTGGAGATAACAGTCCCAACAACAGACCAGGACACCCTGGATGAAACAGTGCCCAAGCAACAGTCCCAGGACACCCTGGATGATACAGTGCCCAACAACATACCTGGACACTCTGGATGATAACAGTGCCCAACAACAGTACCTAGGACACCTGGATGATAACAGTGCCCTAAGCAACAGTACCCAGGACACCCTGGATGATAACAGTGCCCAAGCAAGTACCCAGGACACCCTGGATGATAACAGTGCCAACAACGTCCCGGACACCCTGGATGATAACAGTGCCCAACACGTACCTGGACACCCTGGATGATAACAGTCCCCTAAGCAACATACCCAGGACACCCTGGATGATAACAGTGCCCAAGCAACAGTACCCAGGACACCCTAGATGATAACAGTGCCCAAGCAACAGCAGCAGCAGTAACATTCACCCTCCCTCTAGGAAGATCACCATCATTCACCCTCCCTCTAGGGAGATCACCATCATTCACCCTCCCTCTAGGGAGATCACCATCATTCACCCTCCCTCTAGGGAGATCACCATCATTCACCCTCCCTCTAGGGAGATCACCATCATTCACCCTCCCTCTAGGGAGATCACCATCATTCACCCTCCCTCTAGGGAGATCACAATCATTCACCCTCCCTCTAGGGAGATCACAATCATTCACCATCCCTCTAGGGAGATCACAATCATTCACCCTCCCTCTAGGGAGATCACAATCATTCACCCTCCCTCTAGGGAGATCACAATCACTCACCCTCCCTCTAGGGAGATCACCATCATTCACCCTCCCTCTAGGGAGATCACCATCATTCACCCTCCCTCTAGGGAGATCATCAACATTCACCCTCCCTCTAGGGATATCACCATCATTCACCCTCCCTCTAGGGAGATCACCATCATTCACCCTCTCTCTAGGGAGATCACCATCATTCACCCTACCTCTAGGGAGATCACCATCATTAACCCTCTCACTAGGGAGATCATCAACATTCACCCTCCCTCTAGGGAGATCATCATCATTCACTCTCCCTCTAGGGAGATCACCATCATTCACCCTCCCTCTAGGGAGATCATCAACATTCACCCTCCCTCTAGGGAGATCACCATCATTCACCCTCCCTCTAAGGAGATCAACATTCACCCTCCCTCTATTGAGATCACCATCATTCACCCTCCCTCTAGGGAGATCATCAACATTCACCCTCTCTCTAGGAGATCATCATCCTTCACCTCCCTTAGGAGATCATCAACATTCACCCTCCCTCTTGAGAGATCACCATCATTCACCCTCCCTCTAGGAAGATCATCATTCACCCTCCCTCTAGGGAGATCACCATCATTCACCCTCCCTCTAGGGAGATCATCAAGATTCACCCTCCCTCTAGGGAGATCATCATCCTTCACCCTCCCTCTAGGGAGATCATCAACATTCACCCTCCCTCTAGGGAGATCACCATCATTCACCCTCCCTCTAGGGAGATCATAACATTCACCCTCCCTCTAGGAGATCATCATCATTCACCCTCCCCCTAGGGAGATCACACATTCACCCTCCTCTAGGGAGAATCACATCATTATTTTCACCCTCCCTCTAGGGAGATCATCATCATTCACCCTCCCTCTAGGGAGATCATCAACATTCACCCTCCCTCTAGGGAGATCATCATCCTTCACCCTCCCTCTAGGGAGATCATCAACATTCACCCTCTCTCTAGGGAGATCACCATCATTCACCCTTTCTCTAGGGAGATCATCATTATTCACCCTCCCACTAGGGAGATCACCATCATTCACCCTCCCTCAAGGGAGATCATCAACATTAACCCTCCCTCTAGGGAGATCATCATCATTCACCCTCCCTCTAGGGAGATCACCATCATTCACCTCCCTCTGAGGAGATCATCAACATTCACCCTCCTCTAGGAGATCATCAACATTCACCCTCCCTCTAGAGAGATCATCATTATTCACCCTCCCTCTAGGGAGATCATCATCATTCACCCTCCCTCTAGGGAGATCATCAACATTCACCCTCCCTCTAGGGAGATCATCATCATTCACCCTCCCTCTAGGGAGATCACCATCATTCACCCTCCCTCTAGGAAGATCTCCTTCATTCACCCTCCCTTTAGGAAGATTATCATCATTCACCCTCCCTCTAGGGAGATCATCATTATTCACCCTCCCTCTAGGGAGATCACCATCATTCACCCTCCCTATAGGGAGATCATTATTCACCCTTCCTCTAGGGAGATAATCAAGATTCTCCCTCCCTCTAGGGAGATAATCAACATTCTCCCTCCCTCTAGGGAGATAATCAACATTCTCCCTTCCTCTAGGGAGATAATCAATATTCTCCCTCCCTCTAGGAAGATAATCAACATTCTCCCTCCCTCTAGGGAGATCATCATTATTCACCCTTCCTCTAGGGAGATAATCTACATTCTCCCTCCCTCCAGGGAGATAATCAACATTCTCCCTCCCTCTAGGGAGATCATCATTATTCACCCTTCCTCTAGGAAGATAATCAACATTCTCCCTCCCTCTAGGGAGATAATCAACATTCTCCCTCCCTCTAGGAAGATCATCAACATTCTCCCTCCCTCCAGGGAGATAATCAACATTCTCCCTCCCTCTAGGGAGATCATCATTATTCACCCTTCCTCTAGGAAGATAATCAACATTCTCCCTCCCTCTAGGGAGATAATCAACATTCTCCCTCCCTCTAGGAAGATCATCAACATTCTCCCTCCCTCTAGCGAGATAATCAAAATTCCCCCTCCCTCTAGGGAGATAATCAACATTCTCCCTCCCTCTAGGGAGATAATGAACATTCTCCATCCCTCTAGGAAGATAATCAACATTCTCCCTCCCTCTAGGAGATAATCAACATTCTCCCTCCCTCTAGGGAGATAATCAACATTCTCCCTCCCTCTAGGAGATAATACATTCTCCTCCTCTGAAGATAATAACATTCTCTCCCTGGAAGAAGACATTCTCTCCCCTGAGTCTCAAATTCTCCTCCCGAGATAATCAATTCTCCCCCTCTGAGATATTTCCCCTTGGGATATCACTTCCTCTCTGGAAGATAATCAACTTTTCTCTCTGAGATAATCAAATTCTCCCTCCCCTGGAGTAATCAATTCTCCCCTCTGGATACAACATTCTCCCTCTGGATAATAACATTCTCCCTCTCTGGGGTAATCCCTCCCTCTGAGATAACACTTTCCCCCCTAGGTAATCAAATTCACCTTCCCGGATAATCAACATTCTCCCTCTGAATACTTCCCCTTCCTCTAGGAGATAATCAACATTCTCCCTCCCTCTAGGAGATAATCAACATTCACCCTTCCTCTAGGGAGATAATCAACATTCTCCCTCCCTCTAGGAGATAATCAACATTCTCCCTCCCTCTAGGGAGATAATCAACATTCTCCCTCCCTCTAGGGAGATAATCAACATTCTCCCTCCCTCTAGGAAGATAATCAACATTCTCCCCCTCTAGGGAGATAATCAACATTCTCCCTTCCTCTAGGGAGATAATCAACATTCTCCCTCCCTCTAGGGAGATAATCAACATTCACCCTTCCTCTAGGGAGATAATCAACATTCTCCCTCCCTCTAGGAAGATCATCAACATTCTCCCTCCCTCTAGGGAGATAATCAACATTCCCCTCCTCTAGGAGATAATCAACATTCTCCCTCCCTCTAGGGAGATAATCAACATTCACTCCTTCCCCCTAGGGAGATAATCAACATTCTCCCTCCCTCAGGAGATAATCAACATTCTCCCTCCTCTAGGGAGATAATCAACATTCTCCCTCCCTCTAGGGAGATAATCAACATTCTCCCTCCCTCTAGGGAGATAATCAACATTCTCCCTCCCTCTAGGGAGATAATCAACATTCTCCCTCCCTCTAGGGAGATAATCAACATTCTCCCTCCCTCTAGGGAGATAATCAACATTCTCCCTCCCTAGGGAGATATTCAACATTCTCCTCTCCTCTAGGAGATAATCAACATTCTCCCTCCTCTAGGGAGATAATCAACATTCTCCCTCCTCTAGGAGATATCAACATTCTCCCTCCTCTAGGGAGATAATCAACATTCTCCCTCCCTCTAGGAAGATCATCACATTCTCCCTCCTCTTGGGAGATAATCAACATTCTCCCTCCCTCTAGGGAGATAATCAACATTCTCCCTTCCTCTAGGGAGATAATCAACATTCTCCCTCCCTCTAGGGAGATAATCAACATTCACCCCTCCTCTAGGGAGATAATCAACATTCTCCCTCCCTCTAGGGAGATAATCAACATTCTCCTCCTCTAGGGAGATAATCAACATTCTCCCTCCTCTAGGGAAAATAATCAACATTCTCCCTCCCTCTAGGAGATAATCAACATTCTCCTCCTCTAGGGAGATAATCAACATTCTCCTCCTCTAGGGAGATAATCAACATTCTCCTCCTCTAGGAAGATAATCAACATTCTCCCTCCCTCTAGGAAGATATCAACATTCTCCCTCCTCTAGGGAGATAATCAACATTCTCCCTCCTCTAGGGAGATAATCAACATTCTCCTCCTCTAGGGAGATAATCACATTCTCCTCCTCTAGGGGAAAATAATCAACATTCTCCTCCTCTAGGGAGATAATCAACATTCTCCCTCCCTCTAGGAGATAATCAACATTCTCCTCCCTCTAGGGAGATAATCAACATTCTCCCTCCCTCTAGGGAGATAATCAACATTCTCCTCCTCTAGGGAGATAATCAACATTCTCCTCCCTCTAGGGAGATAATCAACATTCTCCCTCCTCTAGGGAGATAATCAAATTCTCCCTCTCCTCTAGGAGATAATCAACATTCTCCCTCCCTCTAGGGAGATCATCAACATTCACCCTTCCTCTAGGGAGATAATCAACATTCTCCCTCCTCTAGGGAGATAATCAACATTCCCCTCCTCTAGGGAGATAATCAACATTCTCCCTCCTCTAGGAGATAATCAACATTCTCCCTCCTCTGGGAGAATAACATTCTCCCCCCCTCTAGGGAGATAATCAACATTCTCCCTCCCTAGGGAGATAATCAACATTCTCCTCCTCTAGGAGATAATCAACATTCTCCTCCCTAGGAGATAATCAACATTTCCTCCCTCTAGGGAGATAATCAACATTCTCCTCCCTCTAGAGATAATCAAATTTCCTCCCTAGGAGATATCAACATTCTCCCTCCTCTAGGAGATAATCAACATTCTCCTCCTCTAGGGAGATAATCAACATTCTCCTCCTCTAGGAGATAATCAACATTCTCCTCCCTCTAGGAGATAATCAACATTCTCCTCCTCAGGAAGATAATCAACATTCCCTCCTCTAGGGAGATAATCAAATTCTCCCTCCTCTAGGAGATAATCAACATTCTCCTCTCTCTAGGGAGATAATCAACATTCCCTCCCTAGGGAGATAATCAACATTCTCCTCCTCTAGGGAGATAATCAAATTCTCCTCCTCTAGGGAGATAATCAAATTCTCTCCCTCTAGGGAGATATTCAACATTTCCTCCCTCTAGGGAGATAATCAATTTCTCCTCCTCTAGGGAGATAATCAAATTCTCCCTCCTCTGGGAGATAATCAACATTTCCCTCCTCTAGGGAGATATCAACATTTCCTCCTCTAGGAAGATAATCAACATTCTCCCCCTCTAGGGAGAGGGAGGTTCAACTTGCTCCCATGACATACTTACACCATTAGCAGGACAGCTCCTGTGTGTTCCTATGTACAGGGTGGTAGCAGGGTGGTAGCAGGGTGGTAGCAGGGTGGTAGCAGGGTGGTAGCAGGGTGGCAGGCAGTGTGGCATAAAGGGTGACAGGCAGTGTAGCAGGGTGGCAGGCAGTGTAGCAGGGTGGCAGGCAATGTAGCAGGGTGACAGGCAGTGTAGCAGGGTGGCAGGCAGTGTAGCAGGGTGGCAGGCAGTGTAGCAGGGTGGCAGGCAGTGTAGCAGGGTGACAGGCAGTGTAGCAGGGTGGCAGGCAGTGTAGCAGGGTGGCAGGCAATGTAGCAGGGTGACAGGCAGTGTAGCAGGGTGGCAGGCAGTGTAGCAGGGTGGCAGGCAGTGTAGCAGGGTGGCAGGCAGTGTAGCAGGGTGACAGGCAGTGTAGCAGGGTGACAGGCAGTGTAGCAGGGTGGCAGGCAATGTAGCAGGGTGACAGGCAGTGTAGCAGGGTGGCAGGCAGTGTAGCAGGGTGGCAGGCAGTGTAGCAGGGTGACAGGCAGTGTAGCAGGGTGACAGGCAGTGTAGCAGGGTGGCAGGCAATGTAGCAGGGTGACAGGCAGTGTAGCAGGGTGGCAGGCAGTGTAGCAGGGTGGCAGGCAGTGTAGCAGGGTGACAGGCAGTGTAGCAGGGTGACAGGCAGTGTAGCAGGGTGGCAGGCAATGTAGCAGGGTGACAGGCAGTGTAGCAGGGTGGCAGGCAGTGTAGCAGGGTGACAGGCAGTGTAGCAGGGTGGCAGGCAGTGTAGCAGGGTGACAGGCAGTGTAGCAGGGTGGCAGGCAGTGTAGCAGGGTGGCAGGCAGTGTAGCAGGGTGGCAGGCAGTGTAGCAGGGTGACAGGCAGTGTAGCAGGGTGGCTATATATCATACATAGAGCTTACTTGGAGTGATAGAGCAGCTCTACCACACTATATATCATACATATAGCTTACTTGGTGTGATAGAGCAGCTCTACCACACTATATATCATATATAGAGCTTACTTGGAGTGATAGAGCAGCTCTACCACACTATATATCATACATAGAGCTTACTTGGAGTGATAGAGCAGCTCTACCACACTATATATCATACATAGAGCTTACTTGGAGTGATAGAGCAGCTCTACCACACTATATATCATACATAGAGCTTACTTGGAGTGATAGAGCAGCTCTACCACACTATATATCATACATAGAGCTTACTTGGAGTGATAGAGCAGCTCTACCACACTATATATCATACATAGAGCTTACTCGGAGTGATAGAGCAGCTCTACCACACTATATATCATACACAGAGCTTACTTGGTGTGATAGATCAGCTCTACCACACTATATATCATACATAGAGCTTACGTGGTGTGATAGATCAGCTCTACCACACTATATATCATACATAGAGCTTACTTGGAGTGATAGAGCAGCTCTACCACACTATATATCATACATAGAGCTTACTTGGTGTGATAGAGCAGCTCTACCACACTATATATCATACATAGAGCTTACTTGGAGTGATAGAGCAGCTCTACCACACTATATATCATACATAGAGCTTACTTGGTGTGATAGATCAGCTCTACCACACTATATATCATACATAGAGCTTACTTGGAGTGATAGAGCAGCTCTACCACACTATATATCATACATAGAGCTTACTTGGTGTGATAGAGCAGCTCTACCACACTATATATCATACATAGAGCTTACTTAGAGTGATAGAGCAGCTCTACCACACTATATATCATACACAGAGCTTACTTGGTGTGATAGATCAGCTCTACCACACTATATATCATACATAGAGCTTACGTGGTGTGATAGATCAGCTCTACCACACTATATATCATACATAGAGCTTACTTGGTGTGATAGAGCAGCTCTACCACACTATATATCATACATAGAGCTTACGTGGTGTGATAGAGCAGCTCTACCACACTATATATCATACACAGAGCTTACTTGGTGTGATAGATCAGCTCTACCACACTATATATCATACATAGAGCTTACTTGGTGTGATAGATCAGCTCTACCACACTATATATCGCCCCGTGTTTGCGATATTCATCTCTACGTGCAGTGTGTGTGTGTGTGTGTGTGTGTGTGTACACACCTATATGTAGTTGCAGGGGTCGATTCACAGCTCCTGGCCCCGCCTCTTCACTAGTCGCTACTAGGTCACTCTTCCTGCTCCATGAGCTTTATCATACCTCTTCTTAAAGCTATGTATGGATCCTGCCTCCACTACATCGCGTCCCAAACTATTCCACTTCCTGACAACTCTGTGACTGAAGAAATACTTCCTAACATCCCTGTGATTCATCTGAGTCTTCAACTTCAAACTGTGTCCCCTTGTTGCTGTGTCCCCTTGTTGCTGTGTCCCCTTGTTGCTGTGTCCCCTTGTTGCTGTGTCCCCTTGTCGCTGTGTCCCCTTGTTGCTGTGTCCCCTTGTTGCTGTGTCCCATCTCTTGAACATTTTATCTCTGTCAACCTTGTCAATTCCTCTCAGTATCTTATATGAGGTTATCATGTCCCCCCTATCTCTCCTGTCCTCCAGTGTCGTCAGGTCGATTTCCCTTAACCTCTCCTCGTAGGACATATCCTTTAGCTCCGGGACTAGTCTTGTTACAAACCTTTGCACTTTCTCTAGTTTCTTGACGTGCTTGACCAGGTGTGCTTTCCACACTGGTGCTGCATACTCCAGTATGGGCGTAACGTACACGGTGTACAGAGTCTTGAATTATTCTTGACTGAGATAATCTGAATGCTATTCTTAGGTTTGCTCGGTATTATAATCACCCCAAGAGCCCTTTCCTTGAGTGAGGTTTCTAGCCTTTGCGCCCCCCCCTCTAGACTGTACTTCGTTTGCGGTCTTCTTTGTCCTTCCCCAATCTTCATGACTTGGCACTTGGTGGGGTTGAACTCCAGGAACCAGTTGCTGGACCAGGCTTACAGCCTGTCTAGATCCCTTTGTAGTTCTGCCTGGTCCTCGTCCGATTGAATTCTTCTCATCAACTTCACATCATCTGCAAACAGGGACCCTTCAGAGTCTATTGCTTCCGTCATGTCGTTCACAAATACCAGAAACAGCACTGGTCCTAGGACTGCCCCTGTGGAACCCCACTCGTCACCGGCGCCCACTCTGACACCTCGCCACGTACCATGACTCACTGATGTCTTCCTGACAGGTATTCCCTGATCCATTGTAGTGCCTTCCCTGTGTGTGTGTGAGAGTAATGAATCTCTTCATATGATAGTACACTACTTCAGTCACGTTCCTTTTTACTGTCTGTCTATCTGTCTGTCTGGCTGTCTGTCTCTCTGTCTGTCTGACTGTCTGTCTGTCTGTCTGAGAGGGAGAGCCACAGTTCTGGATAGAACTTAATGGTAAATTAAGATTATTTAGAACATTCTATCTCTATATACAGACAAATAATAATAATAGTAATAGTAACAATAAAAATGATAATAATAATAATAATAATTATAATAGTAATAATAGAAATTATAATAATAATAACAATTATAACAATAATAATAATAGTAGTAATAATAATAATAATAATAGTAATAATAATAATAATAATAGTAATAATAATAATAATAATAATAATAATAATAATAATAATAATAACAACAATAATAATAATAATAATAATAATAATAATAATAATAATAATAATATATAATAATAATAATAATAATAATAATAATAATAATAATAATAATAATAATAAATAATAATAACAATAATTATAAAAAATAATAATAATATATAATTATTATTATTATTTTATTATTATTATTATTATTATTATTTATTTATTATTATTATTATTATTATTATTATTATTATTATTATTATTATTATTATTATTATTGAGATTAATCATTGCAATCACGATTATCATTATTAAAATTATCATCAAAAGGTCAATGTGAACAGAAAGCGAAGACTGACAGACTGACAGTCCGATTTATTAATCGACTGACAGCTGCTAGATCAGCAGACTGACAAGGTCTGCAAACTGTCAGCACTGTTGACTGACAGCTGCTAGATCAGCTGACTGACAAGGCCTGTAAGCTGTCAGCCCTGTTGACTGACAGCTGCTAGATAGGTATACTGACAAGGCCTTTAAACTGTCAGCCCTGTTGACTGACAGTTGCTACATCAGCTGATTGACAAGGCCTGTACGCTGTCAGCCCTGTTGACTGACAGCTGCCTACATCAGCAGACTGACAAAGACTGTAAACTGTCAGCCTTATTGACTGACAGTCAGGCGGTGACTCGACCCCTTGCCACCACAAAGAAGTGAGTACAGATTAGCTGACAGACAGGTAGAGTAGCTGACTGACAGATCAACAAAGAGACAGACAACGCTGATAGCCCATCAAACAGTGAGTGGCAATCAGATATCTGAAAGGGATTTAGAGAGGTCTGTCTGTTGTTAAACCTGTCGGTCGTCTATCGTTAAACCTGTCTGTCTGTCGCTAAAGACTGTATATTTATCGCTAAACCTGTCTGTCTTGCTGTCGTTAAAGCTGTCTGTCTGTCGTTAAACCTGGTATTAAACCTGTCTATCTGTTGTTAAACCTGTCTATCTATCCTGAAACCTATATGTCTATCGTGAAACCTCTTTGTCTATCGTTAAATCTGTCTGTCTATCGTTAAATGTGAGCTGACACAAGTCATCTTAGTGTTAGCTAGTAATCCCAGCGCCTCCCTCACACTAACACAACTCATCCAAGACACTGCTAGCGGGTAATCCCAGCGCCTCCCTCACACTAACACAACTCATCCAAGACACTGCCTATCGGGTAATCCCAGCGCCTCCCTCACACTAACACAACTCATCCAAGACACTGCTAGCTGGTAATCCCAGCGCCTCCCTCACTAGCACAACTCATCCAAGGACACTGCTGCGGGTAATCCAGCGCCTCCTCACACTAGCACAACTCATCCAAGACACTGCTAGCGGGTAATCCCAGCGCCTCCCTCACACTAACACAACTCATCCAAGACACTGCTAGCTGGTAATCCCAGCGCCTCCCTCACACTAACACAACTCATCCAAGACACTGCTAGCGGGTAATCCCAACGCCTCCCTCACACTAACACAACTCATCCAAGACACTGCTAGCGGGTAATCCCAGCGCCTCCCTCACACTAACACAACTCATCCAAGACACTGCTAGCGGGTAATCCCAGCGCCTCCCTCACACTAACACAACTCATCCAAGACACTGCTAGCGGGTAATCCCAGCGCCTCCCTCACACTAACACAACTCATCCAAGACACTGCTAGCGGGTAATCCCAGCGCCTCCCTCACACTAACACAACTCATCTAAGACACTGCTAGCGGGTAATCCCAGCGCCTCCCTCACACTAACACAACTCATCAAGACACTGCTGCTAGTAATCCAACGCCTCCTCCACTAACACAACTCATCCAAGACACTGCTGGCGGGTATCCCAGCGCCTCCCTCACACTACACAACTCATCAAGACACTGCTAGCGGGTAATCCCGCCCCCCCCCACCTACACAACTCATCAAAACCCGCGGGGAATCCCCCCGCCTCCCTACTCCAACTCATCCCAAAACCTGCAGGGGTAATCCCAGGGCCCCCCCCACTAAAACAACTCATCAAAAACTGCTGGGGGAATCCCCCGCCTCCCCACACTCCAACTCATCAAGACATGCCTTTAAACCCCCGCCTCCCCCAAATACACAACTCATCCCGACACTGTAGCGGAATCCCAAAAACCCCCCCACACTCACAAATAAACATCT
>WNWK01039300.1:0-17520 GCA_009830355.1 Cherax destructor
CCTAATCCAGTCATACTGGCCAATACTGTTAATGCAGAATTACAGAAAATATCAACATGGATGACGACCAATTAACTGACTCTAAATACTGACAAGACCTACTTTATACAGTTTGGAAACAGAGGTAAAAATGTTCCACTAAACATAACACTAAACGGTTCACCCATCACAAGACTCACAGAGGGAAAATTCCTATGTATACACATTGACAGTAGCCTTAAATTCCAAACACACATACAACAAATTTCCAAGAAAATCTCAAAGACAGTAGGCATATTATCTAAGATACGCTACTATGTACCTCAACCAGCTCTCCTTGCACTATACCACTCACTCATCTACCCTTATCTCACTTATGGAATCTGTGCATGGGGATCTACATCTGCAGTTAGAATGATAACAAATTCCCACTCTAGACAGCATACTCCACCAATATTCAAAAGCCTAAAACTACTCACCATAAAGAACATTCACACTTATAATTGTGCCTACTACATACATAGAACTCTACATTCTAATATAAACCCTCCACTCAAAATTCTCCTCACCAACCTTAATAGGACCCATGACGATAACACAAGAAACAGATCACATTTTGATGTACCCCGCGTCCATAGCAACCTATGTAAAAATTCAATGCACATAAAGGGCCCCAGATTCTGGAACTCATTACCAGAAAATACAAAAATAACCTTGTCTCAGAATCATTTTAAGACTCTTCTCAAAAACCACCTACTCACCCTTACCTAAATACTCATACTCAAAAAATACTCATTGTTATTTCTCATATAATTCCATTTTTTTATTATTATTATGTACGATAATATTACTTTCAAAAATGCTCAGTATTTTTTTCTTATAAGATAATCTCAATTTGTACTATTATAACATTGTAATATTACCACCTACTCACCATAAACTAAATACGTATTCTGTAAATTACTTTAAAAATACTCAATGTCATTTTCCCCAAAATAATTTCAATTTTTACTATTAACTACCATCCTACTAAACAATTGCTGCAATGTAGTGTCACCATATTATAAATGACCAAATGAAATATCATCATATTGTAATCTGCCCAATGTTTAAGCAAATCAAATTCCCATCAATCTATCCAATATTATGTACATAGTCCATAAGTTTTTAGATTAAGCTGCCCGTTATGCCCTGGCATGTCAGTGGCTATCCTTGCACTTCTATGTAAATCTCTATGTAAAATTGCGATGAAATATAAAATTATTATTATTATTATATTCATAGAATTGATGAGGGGAAAAGGGTGAGTGGTGCACTTCGGAGTATGTGGAGACAGAACTTTGTCCGTGGAAGTAAAGAGGGGAATGCATGAGAGCATAGTTATACCAACATTCTTATTTGGGTGTGAAGCATGGGTGATGAATGTTGCAACGAGGAGAAGGCAGTGGAGATGTCATGTCTGAGGGCAATGTGTGGTGTGAATATAATGCAGAGAATTCGTAGTTTGGAAATTAGGAGGAGGTGCAGGATTACCAAAACTATTATCCAGAGGGCTGAGGAGGGGTTGTGAAGTGGATCGGACATGTAGAGAGAATGGAACAAAGCAGAATGGCTTCGAGAGTGTATAAATCTGTAGTGGAGGGAAGGCGGGATAGGAGACGGCCTAGAAAAGGATGGAGGGAGGGGGTAAAGGAGGTTTTGTGTGCGAAGGGCTTGGACTTCCAGCAAGCGTGCGTTAGATAGGAGTGAATGGAGACAAATGTTTTTTAATACTTGACGTACTGTTGGAGTGTGAGCAAAGTAACATTTATGAAGGGATTCAGGGAAACCGGCAGGCCAGACTTGAGTCCTGGAGATGGTAAGTACAGTGCCGGCACTCTGAAGGAGGGGTGTTAATGAGGATTAAACTTTTTCTTTTTCGGGCCACCCTGCCTTGGTGGGAATCGGCCGATGTGTTAATAAATAAATAAATATATATATATATATATATATATATATATATATATATATATATATATTAGGTAAAACTGGTCAATTAGCAAGAACTCATCTAAAATTAAGTCCTTTCTAAAATTTTCTCTTATACGTTTAAAGATATATATTTTTTTAATTTATGTTAATGTAAGAATTTATAATTTTGTACCAAGAGAAACTTTGAAAACCTACCTAACCTTATTACAACAAGCGCAATTTAATTTAGCCTAACCCAACTAAATATATTTTAGATACGTTAACATTAATAATAAACAAACACAATGAAATATATTTTTTTCGTTATGTTCAGAATGATTTTGGCGAAATTATTGCATACACAAATTTTCACTTGTCTTATATGGCAAGGTGAGCGTTGCTATTTAAGCCAAAATCGCAAGTTTTACCTAATCATTGAGTAGTTAGACTGTTGGGTTTAGTCCTGACTCTTTCTCTTCTACTTCAGCTCTTCCTCTCACCGGCTATTCTTCTTCTGTCCCCACTTCCCCCTCGCCCCTAGTGGGTCCTTACCTGAGAGTCTGAAATAACTAACTAACTTACCTAATCGGCACGACATATATATATATATATATATATATATATATATATATATATATATATATATATATATATATATATATATATATTATATATATATATATAGATGAATGGTTCAGAGAACCGACAAGTTATAAATTAGACACATATGCAACACTTGGGTATCTTTATTGAGGAAACGTTTCGCCACACAGTGGCTTCATCAGTCCAATACAAAGTATAGAAAGGTGTAAAGAGAGGAGGAGTTTGAGGTAATCAGTCCTCGGCCTGGAGTCGATGTGTTCAGTCCATCAATCTTGTAGGAAGTACAGCACATGGCCGTAGAGGTGGCTTATATGCCGAGGGACTGATTACCTCAAACTCCTCCTCTCCTTACACCTTTCTACTTTGTATTGGGCTGATGAAGCCACTGTGTGGCGAAACGTTTCCTCAATAAAGATACCCAAGTGTTGCATATGTGTCTAATTTATATATATATATATATATATATATATATATATATATATATATATATATATATATATATATATATATATATATATATATATATATATATATATATATATATATATATAAGAAAAATGATAAAACTGGGATGCTAGAATTGGGTTTCTGCTGTGTATCTCCTAATTTACCATTTTTCCTGAAGATATTTGGAAAATAGTTTACATATAGTGACTTGTAAATATCTCTTCTGATTCCCTTCACGTCTTCAATGCTAAAATATTTAACTGCATTGTCATCATTTGCCGCACTCTGTACTATACCTTAGGCCTGCATTGATGCCCAGGGGACAGTGCTTATGCAACGCAGGAATACCTTTCTCGGATCTCGCAGCGACCAAAATACATCTAGTTAATCTTGTTACTTGTGTTGCAGTTGGGTGAGCAGGAGGCGACGACAGTGAGTCGCGAGGCCGCCCATACGTTTATTAAGACCCAGAACTACCACCGTCGCCGCCGTGACTCAGATACGACAGACAATACAAGCAGTACTAACGTTTATGATGAGTGTTGCAGCGAGAAAACACTGAAGACCTGCGTCTTCGATGAGATTGCCCAGTACTGTGAACAGTTGGAGGACGGAATCTACGTCAGTTCTTGAGGTTTGTGTATACAATTGTGTTTTCGCTTATTTGTATTTTATTTATGGTTACAGAGGTGAAGTCTCAGTTTCTGACCCCACCTCAAATTGGCCACTACTGAGTTAATTCTATTCAGGCTTCGTCATACTTTTTCTTAGAGCTTCTTATATTTCCTGCCTCTACTCCTTTGCTGTACAGATTGTATCATTTCCTGACCACACTGAGGCTGAAGAATTAAATATTCCTGTGACTCATATGTGTTTTTTCACCTTCAGCTGTGTCCTCGTTTACCTTTCTTCCCGTTTCGAATAGCCTGTTCCAGTGTATTCTATTAATTACCTTGTACATCGTTATCACGCCTCTCTTATTCCTTCTGATCTCTAATGTCATCAGGTTTGGTTCTTTTAGTCTGTTTCAAAAAGCTCTGACTTTTGAGCTCTGAAACTAGTCTGGTGGCAAACCTTTGCACTTTTTCAAGTTTCTTGTTATATCTGATTTAGGTTCCACACTGGTGCTACTTACTCCAAGATGGGAAACATTTGTCGTATGTAGTGTCGAGAACGATACTTTGTTGAGGTTACTGAAAGGTATTCCTAGATTTGCCAAACATTTGCTGCATAAGTTATTTGATTCATGTGTACCTCAGGCGATATGCTCGGTACTTTGCTCTTTCAGAGGTCCTTCTTTTGTGAGGTTTGCACCTCTTCTCGGACACTGACTTTATATTTCCTTTCTGTTACGTTTTTCATATTCTATCGTATGGCTTCCCTGTCTCTGTTATTCTTAAGTATTTTGTCCCAGTCTCTCGTATGATAATTTGTCAAAAGCCTTCTTACAGTTATTCCTTCTGGATTCCTTTTCCACTACAGGTATTCACGAATTTTCTCATACCTGTGTAGTCTTTTTTAAATCTCCCTTCCCTTCCATGCAACATTTATCTTCGAAACACAGGTCTATCTGGTTGCTGTTGTACTGGGCCTTTTGTATTCTCTGTCACCTTTGTCAGAATTCTCTGTTAATACTTCTATGGACCAGACGTTATTGTTTATCACCTCTCTCTTTTTTAATTGTATTCATTACAATTTAGCACATTAAATTTACATCACCGTCATCATCTTAGCCCTCCATACTTTCGCTCCTCATGTGGGATCCCAGTTTTACCTATTTATTTCCATGTAGCTAAAATCTTGCATGATCATTTGCTATGCATTGGCGTTCCATCACTTCGTTTTTATGTGTCCTTGTCCTTTCTGGGTTACATGTTGTTTCGTGTTGAGTTGCATATCACTGCTGTCACCTATCTGGGTCCCACAGTGGGTAATATTTATACTATGTAATCGTTTAACTCTGTTCATTACTTCATTTCCTCCAAATAGCACTATTCCTTTCCCTTCCTTATTCCCTCTATCCTTCCTCCCTCAGATTACTGCATCTGTCATCATCTCTGAGTTTTATTTCTGTGTACTCTATTATTTCTGTGGTTGTCTTTGTTATTCGCTCATTTCATTTTTCACTCTGGCTAATTATTCTGTCCGTGTTTGTATAATATAATCTCAGTTTCCTTTCTCTTACTGTGTTCTGTATGACAATCAGGTAGCCATTAGAAACCAGATCAGCCCAACGTCTGTACGTGCAGTCACCTGCTTGGATGGGCAGCAGCTCAGATCATTGTACCCAACAGTTCCGTCATGGAAAGAAACATAAATAAATTCTCTCTCGTAAAACACGATAGAAATGCCTTGTATAATTCAAGTCATGGGTTGTACACACTCGACTGCTATATAGTAGAGTCAGTTGTGCAAAGTTTTAAGCAACAGTGCTATAAAAATGGCCGGACAGCTTATGCAACAAGGCCTCGTGGGCATATGGTGGCGTTAGACCAACGTTCTGCTCAAATGTCCTGCACGTTTCACCCATCGGAGAGCGCGTCCCGCCCGTCTGTATCGCCGTGTACGGGGATTTCCGGAATGTCTAGCACCTCCGAGTGAGCCGTTGTAGGTGAGACTGTCCCAGTCCAGCGTCAATATCTGTTTCCGGTGTGAGGATACACTGTCCCAGGTAGCAAGTAGTGGTAAGCCTACCACTATTTGCTACAAATGTTGGATTTTACAGGCGAATCCCACACCAGCATGGCAATGTTGTACTCTAGCTCTAGTCTCCTCAAAGAGTTATAACTCCTAAAAGAGTTCTTACGGTTTCGTGAATCATGATTGTGGCTGTGAAGGGACTTGAGCTAGAGTACGACACAGCCACGCTGGTGTGGGATTCATCAGTCACACTGGTGTGGGATTCATCAGTCACACTAGTGTGGGATTCATCAGTCACGCTGGTGTGGGATTCATCAGTCACACTAGTGTGGGATTCTTCAGTCAAACTGGTGTGGGATTCATCAGTCACACTGGTGTGGAATTCATCAGTCACACTGGTGTGGGATTCATCAGTCACACTAATGTGGGATTCACCAGTCACACTGGTGTGGGATTCATCAGTCACACTGGTGTGGGGTTCATCAGTCACGTTGTTGTGGGATTCATCAGTCACACTGGTGTGGGGTTCATCAGTCACACTGGTGTGGGATTCATCAGTCACACTGGTTATGGGATTCGTCAGTCACGCTGGTATGGGATTCATCAGTCACACTGGTGTGGGATTCATCAGTCACACTGGTGTGGGATTCATCAGTCACACTGGTGTGGGATTCATCAGTCACACTGGTGTGGGGTTCATCAGTCACGCTGGTGTGGGATTCATCAGTCACACTGGTGTGGGATTCATCAGTCACACTGGTGTGGGATTCATCAGTCACACTGGTGTGGGATTCATCAGTCACACTGGTGTGGGATTCATCAGTCACACTGGTGTGGGATTCATCAGTCACACTGTGTGGATTCATCAGTCACACTGGTGTGGGATTCATCAGTCACCTGGTGTGGGATTCATCAGTCCACGACTGTGGTTCATCAGTCCTTGGGATTCATCAGTCACACTGGTGTGGGATTCATCAGTCACACTGGTGTGGGATTCATCAGTCACACTGGTGTGGGATTCATCAGTCACACTGGTGTGGGATTCATCAGTCACACTGGTGTGGGATTCATCAGTCACACTGGTGTGGGATTCATCAGTCACGCTGGT
The DNA here is from genome assembly GCA_009830355.1 of Cherax destructor. Lineage (NCBI taxonomy): Eukaryota > Metazoa > Arthropoda > Malacostraca > Decapoda > Parastacidae > Cherax > Cherax destructor. The sequence continues at coordinate 6,728 of WNWK01039300.1, forward strand.
GTGGGATTCATCAGTCACACTGGTGTGGGATTCATCTGTCACACTTGTGTGGGATTCATCAGTCACACTGGTGTGATATTCATCAGTCACACTATTGTGGGGTTCATCAGTCACGCTGGTGTGGGATTTATCAGTCACACTTGTGTGGGATTCATCAGTCACACTGGTGTGGGATTCATCAGTCACACTGGTGTGGGATTCATCAGTCACACTAGTGTGGGATTCATCAGTCACACTGGTGTGGGATTCATCAGTCACGCTGGTGTGGGATTCATCAGCCACACTGTTGTGGGATTCATCAGTCGCACTGGTGTGGGATTCATCAGTCACACTGTTGTGGGATTCATCAGTCACGCTGTTGTGGAATTCATCAGTCACGCTGTTGTGGGATTCATCACTCACTCTGGTATGGGATTCATCAGTCACACTGGTGTGGGATTCATCAGTCACGCTGTTGTGGGATTCATCATCACACTGTTGGGATTCATCAGTCACACTGGTGGGATTCATCAGTCACACTGGTGTGGGATTCATCAGTCACACTGGTGTGGGATTCATCAGTCACACTGGTGTGGGATTCATCAGTCACACTGGTGTGGGATTCATCAGTCACTCTGTTGTGGGATTCATCAGTCACACTGGTGTGGGATTCATCAGTCACACTGGTGTGGGATTCATCAGTCACACTGGTGTGGATTCATCAGTCACACTGGTGTGGGATTCATCAGTCACACTGGTGTGGGATTCATCAGTCACACTGTGTGGGATTCATCAGTCACACTGGTGTGGGATTCATCAGTCACACTGGTGTGGGATTCATCAGTCACACTGGTGTGGGATTCATCAGTCACACTGGTGTGGGATTCATCAGTCACACTGGTGTGGGATTCATAGTCACACTGGTGTAGGATTCATCAGTCACACTGGTGTGGGATTCATCAGTCACACTGGTGTGAGATTCATCAGTCACGCTGGTGTGGGATTCATCAGTCACACTGGTGTGGGATTCATCAGTCACACTGGTGTGGGATTCATCAGTCACACTGGTGTGGATTCATCAGTCACCTGGTGTGGGATTCATCAGTCACACTGGTGTGGATTCATCAGTCACACTGGTGTGGGATTCATCAGTCACACTGGTGTGGGATTCATCAGTCACACTGGTGTGGGATTCATCAGTCAACTGGTGTGGATTCATCATCACACTGGTGTGGGATTCATCAGTCACCTGGTGTGGGATTCATCAGCCAACTGGTGTGGATTCATCGTCACACTGGTGTGGGATTCATCAGTCACACTGGTGTGGTATAGTCTTGTTCATCAGTCACACTGGTGTTGGGATTCATCACAGCTGGTGGGATTCATCAGTCACCTGGTGTGGGATTCATCAGTCACACTGGTGTGGATTCATCAGTACACTGGTGTGGGATTCATCATCACACTGGTGTGGGATTCATCAGTCACACTGGTGTGGGATTCATCAGTCACACTGGTGTGGGATTCATCAGTCACAATGGTTTGGATTCATCAGTCACACTGGTGTGGGATTCATCAGTCACACTGGTGTGGGATTCATCAGTCACCTGTGTGGGATTCATCAGTCACACTGTTGGGTCATAGTCACTTGTGGATTCATCAGTCACACTGGTGTGGGATTCATCAGTCACACTGGTGTGGGATTCATCAGTCACACTGGTGTGGGATTCATCAGTCACACTGGTGTGGGATTCATCAGTCACACTGGTGTGGGATTCATCAGTCACACTGGTGTGGATTCATCAGTCACACTGGTGTGGGATTCATCAGTCACACTGGTGTGGGATTCATCAGTCACACTGGTGTGGGATTCATCAGTCACACTGTGTGGGATTTATCAGTCACACTGGTGTGGGATTCATCAGTCACACTAGTGTGGGATTCATCAGTCACACTGGTGTGGGAGTCATCAGTCACATTGGTTTGGGATTCATCAGCCACACTGGAGTGGGTTTCTTCAGTCTCACTGGTGTGGGATTCATCAGTCGCACTGGTGTGGGATTCATCAGTCACACTGGTGTGGGATTCATCAGTCACACTGGTGTGGGTTTCATCAGTCACACTGGTGTGTGATTCATCAGTCACACTGGTGTGGGATTCATCAGTCACACTGGTGTGGGATTCATCAGTCACACTGTGGTGGAATTCATCAGTCACAGTGGTGTGGGATTCATCAGTAATCCTGGTTTGTGATTCATCAGTCACACTGGAGTGAGAATCATCAGTCACACTGGTGTGGGAATCATCAGTAACACTGGTGTAGGATTCATCAGTCACACTGGTTTGGGTTTCATCAGTCACACTGGTGTGAGAATCATCAGTCACACTGGTGTTAGAATCATCAGTCACACTGGTGTGAGAATCATCAGTCACACTGGTGTGGGAATCATCAGTTCAGTTCATCTTCAACAATGAAAAAAAAAAAAAAACTGAAAAAATAAAGAAAAACATTGCAATATCAGAGAAACACTAGTTCCGGTTTGACCTTGAGTACAGGTAACATCTCAGTGACCTTGAGTACAGGTAACATCTTAGTGACCTTGAGTACAGGTAACATCTCAGTGATCTTGAGTACAGGTAACATCTCAGTGGCCTTGAGTACAGGTAACATCTCAGTGGCCTTGAGTACAGGTAACATCACAGTGACCTTGAGTACAGGTAACATCTCAGAGACCTTGAGTACAGGTAACATCTCAGTGACCTTGAGTACAGGTAACATCACAGTGACCTTGAGTACAGGTAACATCACAGTGACCTTGAGTACAGGTAACATCTCAATGAAACAGATCTTACATTTTCTTGCCTTCAATCCTGCAAAATCATCTATCACATCATCAAAATCAATGTTGTCAACTGACCCATTTTCTATGGATAACATTGCCAAGTCAGAGATTCTGGATTGACTCATTGTGGACCGTAAATAGTTTTTAATCAGCTTCAACTTTGAGAAATTCCTTCCACAAGAAGCCACAGAAACACATATAGTAAGGAACAACCTCAGGCAGAGTGTCAGAGTTGCAAGAGATTCAATGAAATCCCATTCAGCTATGAATGTTAGGCCATCCAATGCAGTCCAGTGCTTAACTTTCTCAAGATCAACATTAGCAGCTTGCAGGCGCCTCCTTAGTCCTGGTATTTCAAGCATGAGATCATTCTTGCATATTTCATTATAAAAGGCTGTGAATCTTGAAGCCATCACCTCCAATTCTTCTTCAGTAGCTGCACAAAATTCTTCGTTTGAATGACCACAAACATGGCTGCCACATCCTTTATTGCTTTTGATCGCATCTCGAGTTCATTATGAAAACGATCAATACCTCCAACATCGCCCTCTTGTTTTCTTCCTGTAGAGTGAGTCTGGAATCTCTTGCCTGCTCCCCTGCCATCCTTTTTTTTAACCTGATTCTTCTCTCTGTTGGAAATCCATACTCCTCACATTTCAACAGTGTCTGTTGTATTGAATTCTCCACTATGCGATCTCGCCCTTCATACAAAAATAATCGCAGTGCCTCTGGCTTCACCACCACTTTGTCAAGAGTTAAATCCTTAGTGTGCAAGTACTGCTGTGCAAGATGAACCTCCAGAAGTATGTCGCACCAGAAATACACATAACACAAAAATGTGAAATCGCACACAGCAGGGAGAAGACCTTGCGCTGCTACTCTTGTATCCAAATTTTCCTGTGGATCACAAAGAGCTTCAATCGCTGCCACAGATTTCTCGAACGATTCCGCTACTGGTTTCGCTGCACTGTAATGAGAACTCCATCTTGGTGTTGATAATCTTTTCAAAGAGACTGCAGTGTGGTCCATTAATACATCCCATCGATGGGTGGAGGAGGCAAAGAATGTCTACGCTGACTCAAGACTGCCGAAAAATTTCACACATGATGAATTCTCGACAAAAGAATGACCACACAAGTTCACTGAATGGTCCCCACAACCACTGAAAATTGTCTTCTTGTTCTTTTTCTTGAGAATGGCTTGTACACCTCCATGGACCCCGGCCATGGTGGCAGCATTGTCATATCCTTGAGCACGGCACAGCATCAAGTCCAGTCCATCACTTTCCAGCTTTTTCAGGATATCAGAACTGACATCAGCAGTTTTTTTGCCCTTTAAAGGGGGGGGGAAGAAAAAAAACTTGCTTCAATTGAACTCTTCCAACCTCAGTTTTCACGTACCTGATAACTTGTGATATTTGGTCAGTGTTAGTTACCATTTTGTCTAAGGCGCATGTCGATTAGACACTAGGCCTGTATGTATATGTGCGTGTGCGTGCGTGCGTGCGTGAGTGTGTGCGTTTGCGTGTGTATTTGTGTACTCATATACTTGTGAATGCATGTGCTCGTGTATGTACTCACCTAATTCACCTAATTGTGGTGTATTCATATTCGTGTGTGTGTACTCACCTATTTGTGTGTGTGTGTGTACTCACCTAGTTGTACTCACCTAGATGTGGTTGCAGGGGTCGATTCATAGCTCCTGGCCCCGCCTCTTCACTGGCCTCTACTGACTCACTCTCCCTGCGCCATGAGCTTTATCATACCTCTTCATAAAGCCATGGATGGATCCTGCCTCCACTACATTGCTTCCCAAACTATTCCACTTCCTGACCACTCTGTGACTGAAGAAATACTTCCTAACATCCCTGTGATTCATCTGAGTCTTCAACTTCCAACTGTGTCCCCTTGTTGCTGTGTCCCATCTCTGGAACATTCTGTCTCTGTCTACCTTGTCAATTCCTCTCAGTATTTTATATGTCGTTATCATATCCTCCCTATCTCTCCTGTCCTCCAGTGTCGTCAGTTCGATTTCCCTTAACCTTTCTTCATAGGAACTAACCTTGTTGCAAACATTTGCACTTTCTCTAATTTCTTGACGTGCTTGACCAGGTGTGGGTTCCAAACTGGTGCTGCATACTCCAGTATGGGCCTGACGTACACAGTGTACAGGGTCCTGAACGATTCCTTATTAAGATGTCGAAATGCTGTTCTTAGGTTTGCTAGGCGCCCGTATGCTGCAGCAGTTATTTGTTTGATGTGCGCCTCAGGAGATGTGCCTGGTGTTATACTCACCCCAAGATCTTTTTCCTTGAGTGAGGTTTGTAGTCTCTGGCCCCCTAGACTGTACTCCATCTGCGGTCTTCTTTGCCCCTCCCCAATTTTCATGACTTTACACTTGGTGGGGTTGAACTCTAGGAGCCAATTGCTGGACCAGGCTTGCAGCCTGTCCAGATCCCTTTGTAGTTCTGCCTGGTCCTCGTCCGATTGAATTCTTCTCATCAACTTCAGATCATCTGCAAACAGGGACACTTCGGAGTCTATTCCTTCCGTCATGTCGTTCACAAATACCAGAAACAGCACTGGTCCTAGGACTCACCCCTGTGGAACCCCACTCGTCACCGGCGCCCACTCTAATGTCTCGCAACGTACCATGACTCGCTGCTGTCTTCCTGACAGGTATTCCCTGATCCATTGGAGTGCCTTCCCCGTTATCCCTGCCTGGTCCTCTAGCTTTTGCACTAATCTCTTGTGTGGAACTGTGTCAAACGCCTTCTTACAGTCCAAGAAAATGCAATCTACCCACCCTACTCTCTCTCTTGTCTTACTGCTGTCACCCTGTCATAGAACTCCAGTAGGGTTGTGACACAGGATTTCCCGTCCCTGAAACCATGCTGGCTGTCGTTGATAAGCTCATTCCTTTCTAGGTGCTCCACCACTCTTCTCCTGATAATCTTCTCCATGACTTTGCATACTATACATGTCAATGACACTGGTCTGTAGTTTAGTGCTTCATGTCTGTCTCCTTTGTGTGTGCGTGTGTGTACTCACCTAATTGTACTCACCTAATTGTGGTTGCAGGGGTCGAGACTCAGCTCCTGGCCCCGCCTCTTCGCTGCCCGCTACTGGGTCTCTGCTCTCCCTGCTCCATGAGCTTTATCATACCTCGTCTTAAAACTGTGTATGGTTCCTGCCTCCACTATATCTTTCTCTAGACTATTCCACTTCCTGACTACTCTGTGGCTGAAGAAATGCTTCCTAACATCCCTTTGACTCATCTGAGTCTTCAGCTTCCAGTTGTGTCCCCTTGTTTCTGTGTTCCCTCTCTGGAACATCCTGTCACTGTCTACCTTGTCGATTCCCCGCAGTATTTTGTATGTCGTTATCATGTCTCCTCTGACCCTTCTTTCCTCCAGTGTTGTTAGTCCTATTTCCCTCAGCCTTTCTTCATAGGACAGACCCCTGAGTTGTGGAACTAACCTTGTCGAAAACCCTTTGCACTTTCTCTAGTTTCTTTACGTGCTTGACCAGGTGTGGGTTCCAGACTGGTGCTGCATATTCTAGTATGGGTCTGACGTACACGGTGTACAGTGTCTTGAACGATTCCTTGTTAAGGTAACGGAACGCTAATCTTAGGTTTGCCAGTCGCCCATATGCTGCCGCAGTTATCTGATTGATGTGTGCCTCCGGAAACGTGCTTGGCGTTATACTCACCCCAAGGTCTTTCTCCTTTGCCGAGGTTTGTAGCCTTTGTCCGCCTAGCCTGTACTCTGTCAGCGGTCTTCTTTGCCCTTCTCCGATCTTCATGACTTTGCATTTGGTGGGATTGAATTCGAGAAGCCAGTTGCTAGACCAGATGTCGAGCTTGTCCAGGTCTGTTTGAAGTCCTGCTTGGTCCTCTTCCGATGTGATTCTCCTCATTAATTTCACATCATCTGCGAACAGAGACACTTCTGAGTCTATCCCGTCCGTCATGTCATTTACATATACCAAGAATAACACTGGTCCTAGGACTGACCCCTGCGTGCGCGTGTGTGTGTGTGTGTGTGTGTGTGTGTGTGTGTGACCCAACAATTAATATTTGCACCGATAACTCATTACAGTTGTGACCGGGTGTGGACGTGTGAAATGCCCAACACTCAATAATTTGTTCATGATTGTAACCATGTATAAACGTAAGTAAGTACATTTTCTTACATGATTCATTACCTTCGTACCTTGTTTAACTATCAAAACTTTGGGGCCCAGTCCCTGGACCCATTATGTACCTCTGTAATATTTTGACCACCGCCCACAGGATGGGTATGGGGTGCATAATAAAGATATTAAACTACTAACTATACATGGTTACAATCATGAACAAATTACAAAGTAACGAGCCACTGACACGTTCACACCCGGTCACAACTGTAATGAGCTACAAGTACAAATATTAAGTGAGTCACACACCCACACGAGCGCGCGCGCGCGCACACACACAAACACACACACACACGACCCATAGTTCCCCATCAGATCTCCCACTTTCCCAACCCCAACATACCCCCCAGACTACAGTTTTAGAAAAGAAGTTAAAGGTTTGGTATACAAATGCAGATGGTATAACAAATAAATGTGAGGAGTGGCATGAAAGAATAAAGGAGACATCCCCAGACATAATAGCACTCACAGAAACGAAACTCACCAGGATGATAACAGATGCAATCTTTCCACCCGGATATCAAATCCTCAGGAAAGATAGAGGGAGCAGAGGGGGAGGAGGAGTTGCACTGCTCATTAAGAACAGGTGGGGATTTGAGGAAGTGGAAGGAATGGATGGAATGGGTGAAAGGGACTACATAGTAGGAACAATTCAGTCTGAGGGCCATAAGGTGGTAATTGCTGTAATGTACAACCTGCCACAGAACTGCAGGAGGCCAAGAGAAGAATACGACGAAAGCAACAGAGCAATGGTAGACACACTAGCCGAGGTAGCCAGAAGAGCCCACATGGGGTGAGCAAAGTTACTAGTTATGGGTGATTTCAATCACAAAGAGATTGATTGGGAAAACCTAGAGCCCCATGGGGGTCCTGAATCATGGAGAGCCAAGATGATGGATGTGGTACTGGAAAACCTCATGCATCAACATGTTAGAGACACTACCAGAGAGAGAGGTGGGGATGATCCAGCAAGACTGGACCTAGTATTCACCTTGAGTAGTTCGGACATCGAGGATATCACGTATGAAAGGCCCCTTGGAGCTAGTGATCATTTGGTTCTGTGTTTTGATTATATAGTTGAGCTACAAATGGAGAGGGGGGCAGGAATAGGAAGGGAGAAACGAAACTACAAAAGGGGGGACTACACAGGCATGAGGAATTTCCTACAAGATGTTGAGTGGGAGAGAGAATTGGCAGGAAAACCAGTAAAAGAAATGATGGAATATGTGACAACCAAATGCAAAGAGGCAGAGGAGAGGTTTGTCCCCAAGGGAAACAGAAGTAATGGGAAGAAAAGAACGAGTCCTTGGTTCACCCAGAGGTGTAGGGAGGCAAAAAGTAAGTGTAATAGACAATGGAAAAAGTACAGAAGACAAAGGACCCAGGAAAATAAAGAGATTAGCCGAAGAGCCAGAAACGAATATGCACAGGTAAGAAGGGAGGCTCAGCGACAATATGAAAATGATATAGCATCAAAAGTCAAGTCTGACCCGAAGCTGTTGTATAGCCACATCAGGAGGAAAACAACAGTCAAGGACCAGGTAATCAGGCTGAGAAAGGAAGGTGGGGAGTTCACAATAAACGACCAAGAGGTATGTGAGGAGCTCAACATGAGATTTAAAGAAGTATTTACACAGGAGACAGGAAGGACTCCAGGAATTCAGAATAGGGAGGTATACCAACAAGTGCTGGATGAAATACACACAACCGAGGAGGAGGTGAAGAAGCTGCTATGTGAACTCGATACCTCAAAAGCGGTGGGACCGGACAACATTTCTCCGTGGGTCCTTAGAGAGGGAGCAGAGATGTTGTGTGTGCCACTAACACAAATCTTCAACACATCCATTGAAACTGGGCAACTACCTGAGGCGTGGAAGATGGCAAATGTAGTCCCAATTTTTAAGAAAGGAGACAGACACGAGGCATTAAACTACAGACCTGTGTCACTGACGTGCATAGTATGCAAAGTCATGGAGAAGATCATCAGGAGGAGAGTGGTGGAGCACCTAGAAAGACACAAGCTTATAATCGACAACCAGCACGGTTTCAGGGAAGGAAAATCCTGTGTCACAAACCTACTGGAGTTTTATGACAAGGTAACAGAAGTAAGGCACGAGAGAGAGGGTGGATAGACTGCATTTTTTGGGCTGCAAGAAGGCGTTCGACACAGTTCCTCACAAAAAGGTTAATACAAAAGCTAGAGGATCAGGCACACGTAACAGGAAAAGCACTGCATGGATCAGAGAATATCTGACAGGGAGGCAACAACGAGTCATGGTACGTGACGAGATGTCAGAGTGGGCACCTGTGACGAGTGGAGTTCCACAAGGGTCAGTCCTAGGACCTGTACTGTTTTTGGTATATGTGAATGACATAACGGAAGGGATAGACTCAGAAGTGTCCCTGTTTGCAGATGATGTGAAGTTAATGAGAAGAATCAAATCAGTCGAGGATCAGGCAGGACTACAAAGAGACCTGGACAGGCTGCAAGCCTGGTCCAGTAACTGGCTCCTTGAATTTAACCCTGCCAAATGTAAAGTCATGAATATCGGGGAAGGGCAAAGAAGACCGCAGACAGAGTATAGTCTAGGTGGCCAAAGACTGCAAACCTCACTCAAAGAAAAAGATCTTGGGGTGAGTATAATACCGAGCACATATCCTGAGACACACATCAATCAGATAACTGCTGCAGCATACGGGCGGCTGGCAAACCTAAGAATAGCGTTCCAATACCTCACTAAGGAATCCTTCAAGATTCTGTATACCATATACGTCAGGCCCATACTGGAGTATGCAGCACCAGTTTGGAACCCACACCTGGTCAAACACGTCAAGAAATTAGAGAAAGTGCAAAGGTTTGCAACAAGACTAGTCCCAGAGCTAAGGGATTGTCCTACGAAGAAAGGTTAAGGGAAATCGGCCTGACGACACTAGAGGACAGGAGGGTTAGGGGAGACATGATAACGACATATAAAATACTGCGAGGAATAGATAAGGTGGACAGAGACAAGATGTTCCAGAGAGGGGACACAGAAACAAGGGGTCACAATTGGAAGTTGAAGACTCCTATGAGTCAAAGGGATGTTAGGAAGTATTTCTTCAGTCATAGAGTTGTCAGGAAGTGGAATAGCTTAGAAAGCGACATAGTGGAGGCAGGAACCATACATAGTTTTAAGACTAGGTTTGATAAAGCTCATGGAGCAGGGAGAGAGAGGACCTAGTAGCAATCAGTGAAGAGGCGGGGCCAGGAGCTATGAATCGACCCCTGCAACTACAAATAGGTGAGTACAAATAGGTGAGTACGTACACACACACACACACACACACACACACACACACACGAGGGCGCACGCACACAGACACGCACACGTGGCAATGCTTTATTTACAGTGAGCAAAGTCAAGGCACTTCTCCAGAATGGTGTGCAATACGCCACTGTGGACAGTGTGTGACACATCTGGTATACTGTCAAACATAACACTGTAGTATACAGTTGTCTTGGTATCAGTAACAAGCTTCTCTTTGACTCGATTTGCCACAACACTTAAAAACTAATTTTGAGTTGATGGTGAGAGATACGAAACTGATGAGCTGTGTTCACTTGAACTGTACTTCAGTCTCATTAGGTGTTCACTTGAGTTGCACTTCAGTCTCATTAGGTGTTCACTTGAGCTGCACTTCAGTCTCATTAGGTGTTCACTTGAGCTGCACTTCAGTCTCATTAGGTGTTCACTTGAACTGTACTTCAGTCTCATTAGGTGTTCACTTGAAATGA
>WNWK01039301.1:0-17520 GCA_009830355.1 Cherax destructor
TTGATCCATTACCATGCATGATGTTGTCAAGTCGGCTAACAATGTCTTCCATCCCAGCCCCAGGAAAGCAAACCCTCTGTCTCCTACTCCTATCTTTCAAGCAGAAGGCCCTATCCATATATCTAACTTGGCTATCCCCAACAACAACAATGTTTTTACCTTCCTTGGTACAGTTCGTCGTGACGTTCCCAGTAGTCGACTCACATTCGTCTGGAAGCACAGAAAAGGAGTTCGAAGTTTCCACAGCAGTCTCTTTCTTCTTCGTCGTTACTACCTCTCCATTCGTCTTCTTGATCTTCAACTTCGTCCCATGCTGTCCGGCCACTGCCCAGGTTACCTTCTTGACCTGAGGACTCACAACAGGAGGACTACTACGAATCCTCTTGTTTTCCTCCGACAATCGCCGTATCTCAAGCTTCGCTACCCTCAATTCCTCCTTAAGCTGCTGGTAAGTTGCTCAATAGGGGCATCTTGATTCAGTCCACAGGGAGTACACTAGACACGTCTTCACTGAGCTAGAACAGGTCACCACTGAGCTAAGAACAGGTCACCACTGTTAAGAACAGGTCACCACTGAGCTAAGAACAGGTCACCACTCAAGCTAAGAACAGGTCACCACTGTCTTGATACCGCTACAGTTGTTGCTGAAGTCTTGTTACCACTGCAGTTGTTGCTGGAGTCTTAATACCAGTACAGTTGTTGCTGGAGTCTTGGTCCACTGCAGGTGTTGCTGGAGTCTTGGTACCACTGCAGTTGTTGCTGGAGTCTTAATACCACAACCGTTGTTGCTGGAGTCTTGGTCCCACTGCAGTTGTTGCTGGAGTCTTGGTCCCACTGCAGTTGTTGCTGGAGTTTGGTACCACTGCAGTTGTTGCAGGAGTCTTGGTATAACTGCAGTTGTTACATGAGTTTTGGTACCACTACATTTGTTGCTGGAGTTTTGGTACACTGCAGTTGTTGCTGGAGTCTTGGTACCACTGCAGTTGTTGCTGGAGTCTTGGTACCACTGCAGTTGTTGCTGGAGTCTCTAGTACCATTGTAGTTGTTACTGGAGTCTTGGTACCACTGCAGTTGTTGCTGGAGTCTTGGTACCATTGCAGTTGTTTCTGGAGTCTTGGTACCATTGCAGTTGTTTCTGGAGTCTTGGTACCATTGCAGTTGTTTCTGGAGTCTTGGTACCACTGCAGTTGTTGCTGGAGTCTTGGTACCACTGCAGTTGTTGCTGGAGTCTTGGTACCACTGCAGTTGTTGCTGAAGTCTCTAGTACCATTGTAGTTGTTACTGGAGTCTTGGTACCACTACAGTTGTTGCTTGAGTCTTGGTACCACTGCAGTTGTTGCTGGAGTCTTGGTACCATTGCAGTTGTTTCTGGAGTCTTGATACCATTGCAGTTGTTTCTGGAGTCTTGGTACCACTGCAGTTGTTTCTGGAGTCTTGGTACCACTGCAGTTGTTTCTGGAGTCTTGGTACCACTGCAGTTGTTGCTGGAGTCTTAGTACCACTACAGTTGTTGGTGGAGTCTTGGTACCACTACAGTTGTTGGTGGAGTCTTGGTACCACTGCAGTTGTTGCTGGAGTGTTGGTACCACTACATTTGTTGCTGGAGTCTTGGTATCACTACAGTTGTTGCTTTAGTCTTGGTACCACTGCAGTTGTTGCTGGAGTCTTGGTATCACTACAGTTGTTGGTGGAGTCTTGGTATCACTACAGTTGTTGCTGGAGTCTTGGTACTACTACTGTTGTTGATGGAGTCTTGGTATCACTACAGTTGTTGCTGGAGTCTGGGTATCACTACAGTTGTTGCTGGAGTCTTGGTACCACTACTGTTGTTGCTGGAGTCTTGGTACCACTACTGTTATTTCTCTTTTCAGTGCTGTTGTTGAAGCTGACATCTGGCAACAATCTTCATGAGGAACTGAAGTTGGTTGACATAATGTGGGAGGAGAGATGGAGAGAGGAGGGGTTTAGGGGTTAAGGAGGTCACATGATGGGAAGTGACGATGGGGTTGAAAAGAATGGTGGGGGGTTGGGGGTAGGGGAAGGAAGGGAAGAGGGTAATCTTTCTGTTTAGTCTGGTTTTCTTGTCCACTTGAGCACGTTCTCTACCTCATTCACTCTTCACATCCCAGTGGTTCCTCGACCTGCCTCTCACTAATATATTTTCCCCTCCTCTTTTAGTCGACATTTCTCTCTTTTTCATCCTTCTTTCCTGTCGTTTTTTATACATCTCCTAAGACCTCGGTCAGATGACCAAGAGCTGCAATGGCGGGTCATCATCTGATTAAGACCCGCGTCAAGAGACACTTGTCCTGTTTCCTGACAAACTTTACCTAACCTAAACCTCCTCTTGTCATGTTATTACTCGCTTTAGCTCATTTTCAACTTTCTGGTTTACTCTTTCTCTCCCGTCTCTCTTACATTACCTCTCTTCAGTTTTCACCATTCCATCCAAGTGTGTTATCTTTAGTTCCTCTTCTCTCTGGTTTGAATATTGCCTCTGTTCTTTCGTTGCCTCTCACATACTTCTTCCAGCATCGTTTTTAGCAATAATTTCTTCAATGACTTATTAAAACTATACCTTAATTTTTTGTCGTAGACATTAACCAAAAATTTTGTTTGTGCTGTAATCTTAGTCTATTAGCCTGTTTGTGTGTTTCTGTTTATACGTCTGTCAGTACTTCCCAGTTTTTCTGTCTACCTGTTTGTTTGTCTGTTTAATTCTAGTTTTCTCTGAATTATGGTTTTTCCAACATTGATGTTCTTCGTAACTACTACTTCTTCTTCTTCTTCTTCTTCTTCTTCTTCTTCTTCTTCTTCTTCTTCTTCTTCTTCTTCTTCTTCTTCTTCTTCTTCCTCTTCTTCCTCTTCTTCTTCTTCTTCTTCTTCTTCTTCTTCTTCTTCTTCTTCTTCTTCTTCTTCTTCTTCTTCTTCTTCTTCTTCTTCTTCTTCTTCTTCTTCTTCTTCTTCTTCTTCTTCTTCTTCTTCTTCGTCTTCGTCTTCTTCTTCTTCTTCTTCTTCTTCTTCTTCTTCTTCTTCTTCTTCTTCGTCTTCGTCTTCTTCTTCTTCTTCTCTTCTTCTTCTTCTTCTTCTTCTTCTTCTTCTTCTTCTTCTTCTTCTTCTTCTTCTTCTCTTCGTCCTCTTCTTCTTCTTTCTTCTTCTTCTTCTTCTTCTTCTTCTTCTTCTTCTTCTTCTCTTCTTCTTCTTCTTCTTCTTCTTCTTCTTCTTCTTCTTCTTCTTCTTCTTCTTCTTCTTCTCTTCTCCTCTTCTTCTTCTTCTTCTTCTTCTTCTTCTTCTTCTTCTTCTTCTTCTTCTTCTTCTTCTTCTCTTCGTCCTCTTCTTCTTCTCTTCGTCTTCTTCTTCTTCTTCTTCTTCTTCTTCTTCTTCTTCTTCTTCTTCTTCTTCTTCTTCTTCTTCTTCTTCTTCTTACTATTATTATTATTATTATTATTATTATTATTATTATTATTATTATTATTATTATTATTATTATTATTATTATTATTATTATTATTGTTATTTTAATTATTATTTTATTATTATTATTTTAATTATTTTTATTACAATTATTATTACAATTATTATTTAAGTTATTCTTATTATTATTATTATTATTATTATTATTATTATTATAGTAGTAGTAGTAGTAGTAGTAGTAGTAGTAGTTGTTGTTGTTGTTGTAGTATTTTTATTTTATTATTATTATTATTGGTCCATTTTTTCTTCCACATTTTCTTGCGGATGCTGTTCTTCACCTTCACTTGTGTGTTATTCATCACAGATATTCAAGAATCATCTTTCCTTATGCAGTACCTCTCTCTCTCTCACTATTTCTCTTTCATGTTATCTCCATCATTCTTCTATTTGCCTCTGCCCTGTCTTCTTCTTCCTCCTCCTCCTACTCTCAGATTTAATTTCAATTTAACTCTCATCAGAGGCTCTCTAATTTCTCATTGTTTTTCCTTTCTCTCCCCTCGGTGTTCTCCCCTCATCGTCTTTGTTTGTCTCTTCCCTTCCCTCCCTGCGTCTCCTGCTGCTCCTCCCTTTGTTCCTTCACTTCCCCTTCCGTCTTCCTCATTACAGTTAGATTATACGACGTCTCTTAACTCCAAAGGAATCTCAAATAGTTTGAAACTTCCATACAGTCAAACGAAGAATAAAAATTTATAGACAACATCCTGACGAACCTGCACTCCCACCCTTCATTTCAACAAGGACTGCCACCACACAACCATCTCCCACCAACTCCCTCAAACTCAAAATTACTGAGAAGACTCAAATAACGTTTCCCACCAATTCCATTTCAAACATATTTGCGGGATCTTATCCGACAGCAAACTAAATATAGCCTCCTATTCCCACACTATCATCAAGAATAGACCCTGACTGAGGCGTCCTCAATATAACACAGTTTGTGCAGGGGTAAACAGTATTCTGTGTGGTAACTCTAACATAATTTATGACATTGAAACTTCCAGGCCCCTCTAGAAATACATTTCAGATCATCAATATTCCAGTAAAGAGGGAAACTTGAACATGAATCGCTGAAACATAAACAATTATCTGATAAAATTGGAATGAAGTATAACTGGATGCCAAGAAGATTGACATTCAAAGAAGAAGGTGTCTTGATTCAGTCTCCATCAGCATTTCAAACAAAAGCTTTAATCTGAACTGCAGGCTTTACAGATTAGCATAACCTCTTCCTAGGAATCTTCTGGAATACTTAGAATCCAATATAATCTGATGTCAAACGATCCAAGAAAGATATCCCCGTATTCCATAAGCCTCTACCTTAATGCATGCAAAAGTAATGTTGAAGAGTGGTCATAAAAATCGAATGCAGCAAAATACAATAACCTGCCTGCATGCGTGTGTGCATGTTTGTGCACATGGATTTTTTAATGTACGTGTACTTTCATATATATTTGAAAGAAATATACGATACTGCAGTCAGCGATGTCTACCGCTAGTGAAAGTATATGGTTGTTCTCCTTCCCCCCCGTCCCTACTACTCCCCTTCCCTCTGTTACCCGTCATGCCAGTGCGCTGGCCTATCTATGGGTGTATCATTTAGTGCTCCACCAATTACACTTCCGTGAAAATTACGTGTAACTCTATGAATTCTCAGAATTCCCGGAGTCACCTCAAGATATCAAGATCCCTTCTCAGCGATCTTGGATCAGAATTTTTTTCTGTTACTGTAGGCGAATGTGAAGACAAATTTTTTCCCACATTCTCAAAGAAGTACGATCATTCTCTCCTTCCTCACCTCAGGTCATTCTCTCCTTCCTCACCCCAGATCCCGTACAATGACTCCTTACTTTCTCCCTCACTTCCTTCCTCCCTCTCCCTAGATCCCGTACAATGACTCCTTACTCCCCAATGCCCACGACCCCAGCCATGTCAAAATCAGTGTTAGGCTCCTAGGGATCTTCCCGTCAGGACCGACGTGTTGGCACTCAGCCACGAGGTAACTGCCAGGTGTTGCAACAGAGACCGTCCCTCAATCCCTAAAGTAAATTGCTTACTACTGAGTGTCAATGTCCCTGGAGACCTCCAACTGGAAACAATCAACAGCCCCTCCCAGCAGATAAAACTGATAGCCACCAAGACTTCACTTCTAACATCCACCAAGACTTCACTTTTAACAACCACCAAGACTTCACTTCTAACATCCACCAAGACTTCACTTTTAACAACCACCAAGACTTCACTTCTAACATCCACCAAGACTTCACTTCTAACAACCACCAAGACTTCACTTCTAACATCCAACAAAACTTCACTTCTAACATCCACCAAGACTTCACTTCTAACATCCACCAAGACTTCACTTCTAACATCCACCAAGACTTCACTTTTAACAACCACCAAGACTTCACTTCTAACATCCACCAAGACTTCACTTCTAACATCCAACAAAACTTCACTTCTAACATCCACCAAGACTTCACTTCTAACATCCACCAAGACTTCACTTCTAACATCCACCAAGACTTCACTTTTAACAACCACCAAGACTTCACTTCTAACATCCACCAAGACTTCACTTTTAACAACCACCAAGACTTCACTTCTAACATACACCAAGACTTCACTTCTAACAACCACCAAGACTTCACTTCTAACATCCAACAAAACTTCACTTCTAACATCCACCAAGACTTCACTTCTAACATCCACCAAGACTTCACTTCTAACATCCACCAAGACTTCACTTTTAACAACCACCAAGACTTCACTTCTAACATCCACCAAGACTTCACTTCTAACATCCAACAAAACTTCACTTCTAACATCCACCAATACTTCACTTCTAACATCCACCAAGACTTCACTTCTAACATCCACCAAGACTTCACTTTTAACAACCACCAAGACTTCACTTCTAACATCCACCAAGACTTCACTTTTAACAACCACCAAGATTTCACTTCTAACATACACCAAGACTTCACTTCTAACAACCACCAAGACTTCACTTCTAACATCCAACAAAACTTCACTTCTAACATCCACCAAGACTTCACTTCTAACATCCACTAAGACTTCACTTCTAACATCCACCAAGACTTCACTTCTAACATCCAACAAAACTTCACTTCTAACATCCACCAAGACTTCACTTCTAACATCCACCAAGACTTCACTTCTAACATCCACCAAGACTTCACTTCTAACATCCACCAAGACTTCACTTCTAACATCCACCAAGACTTCACTTCTAACATCCACTAAGACTTCACTTCTAACATCCACCAAGACTTCACTTCTAACATCCACTAAGACTTCACTTGTAACATCCACTAAGACTTCACTTGTAACATCCACAAGACTTCACTTGTAACATCCACCAAGACTTCACTTGTAACATCCACCAGGACGCAGCCACATACACAAAGCAGCTCGCCCTCAGGCTGCTACAAAATTCGCTGACCTCTTGAAAAACGTCAACAAAGCGCCATCAATCACTGGATCTTGGCACAACTTCCTACTGTCTGTCACACTCAGGAGGGACAAGTCCCTAGCAACATACGTTATTAGTAGGGATGTGGCGATACCAATTTTTTGCCGATACTGATACCTAATTTCCAACCAATACCGATTGTTTTTTCTTATATTTTTTTTTATTAAAATTATTATAACTATGTTCAATTAATAAGGGAAAAAATTATCGCACTATGGATATTAAATACCAAAGGAAGATTATATATTAAGTTACTTAATTTCGAGATGGTAATGTTATTACTCATTACTTGGCCTGTTGTGCTAGTCATTGCTCCACTACTACTACCTCTCTACTTCCTTTAATACTTCCTCTTTTGTCCCGTCCCTGTCTGCTGGCCTATATATACTGCCTCCTCTCCTTCTGTCAGTGTGACTTTGTAAATTGTCTAAGTTGGACCGAAACGTCGTGGTAACCTCCCCTCTCCTATGTGCCGGTTATTTGTGTATTGTTCCAATCACGGTATTGTGCCTTTTTGTTATTTATGTGTGTATGTGAAAGAGTAACTCTCACAATCGTGAGGTACAGTATTAATGTTGACATTTCTAAGCACACATGGGATATTAATATTTTACAAAGTATCGGTTGGCATCGCCCGTTTTTTTCACAGATACTGTAAAAATGGCCGAGACAACCGGGACCAATAGCGATGCTTTAGTCTATGCCTCTGGCATGAGTGTGAATGATGATGAAAATCTTTCTTCATTTTTGTGTTACTGCCCCGGTGGGAAACGGCCGATATGTTAATAAATAAATTTAAAACGTGCCGAATCGGTAAAACTGGTCAATTAGAAGAACTCATTTAAAATTCAAGTCCTTTCTAAAATTTTCTTTTATACGTCTAAAGATATATCTTTTTCATTTATGTTAAATGTGAAAATTAAAAAAAAATCTAAAAAAAAAGAACCTTAGAAAATGCAAGAAGGCTTTTGACACAGTTCCTTAAAAGAGATTGATGCAAAAGCTAGAGGATCAGGTACACATAACAGGAAAGGCACTGCAATGGATCAGAGAATCCCTGACAGGGAAGCAACAACGAGTCATGGTACGTGACAAGGTGAGCGGGGTTCCATAGGGGTCAGTAGTAGGAACGGTGCTGTTTCTGGTATATGTGAATGACATGATGGAAGGGATAGACTGAAAAGTGTCCAAGTTTGCAGATGATGTGAAGTTAATGAGGAGAATTAAATCAGATGAGGATGAGACAGGACTGCAAAGGGACCTGGACAGGCTGCAAGCCTGGTCCAACAACTGGCTCTTGGAATTTAACCTCACCAAATTCAGTCATTGAAGATCGGGGAAGTGCAAAGAAGACTGCAGACAGATGGAATTAAATGGTATAAAATACCGACACAATGGAAAGATAAACACATAAGCAGTATAATGTGATCCTTTATTGACAACGTTTGTGACTCGATAAAGCCCACTGCGTGGGCGAAACGTCGATAAAGGATCACATTCTTCTGCTTATGTGTTTATCTTTCCACTGCAGACAGAGTACAGGCTAGGGGGCCAAAGACTGCAAACCTCACTCAAGGAAAAGGATCTTGGGGTGAGTATAATACAGAGCACATTTCCTGAAGCACACATCAACTAGATAACTGCTGCAGCATATGGGCGCCTGGCAAACCTAAGAATAACGTTCCGACGTCTCAGTAAGGGATCGTTCTAGACTCTGTACACCGTGCACTTCAGTCCCATATTGGAGTATGCAGCACCAGTTTGGAACCCACACCTGGTCAGGAACGTCAAAAAATTAGAGAAAGTGCAAAGGTTTGCAACAAGACTATTCCCGGAGCTAAGGGTAATGTCCTACGAAAAAAAGGTTAAGGGAAATCGGCCTGACGACACTGGAGGACAGGAGGGATAGGGAAGACATGATAACGATATAAGTGGGGACCCCCGAGTAACGAGCACCCCGGAAATCGTACAATTATGTAAGTATAATATTGTAAGTGCTTTTGTAAGTGTATTTTTGGGAGTCTGAAATGGACTAACCTACTTGACATTATTTCTTAAGGGAGTAAATTCGTTCGGTAATGGCACTTGAGCTTCTGGAATGAATTTTGATCGTTACTCTGGGGTCCATTGTATAAAATACTGCAAGGAATTGACGAGGCGGACAAAGACAGGATGTTCCAGAGATGAGACACAGCAATAAGAGCGCCACAATTGTAAGTTGGAGACTCAGATGAGTCAAAGGGATGTTAAGAAGTATTTCATCAGCCACAGAGTTGTCAGGAAGTGGAATAGTCTGGAAAGTGATGTAGTGCAGGCAGGATCCATACATAGTTAAAAGATTAGGTTTGATAAAGCTCATGAAGCAGGGGGAGAGAAGACCTAGTAGGGACCAGTGAAGAGGCTGGGGCAGGCTATGATTCGACCCCTGCAACCACAATTAGGTGAGTACACACACACAAAGCACACACCATCAACAAGTGCCATTTAAAATAGTAACTAACAAAAAAAGCCAAGTAATGAGTTATGTCGTTACCGTTCAAATGCCATTTTCTATCATTTTACCACCCATTTTCTCATCATTCTAACAATCATTGCATTTTCCATCATCACCCACCCTCTTTCAACTAAAAATTTGTTTTTCACTCTAGCAAGTCATTTTTATGTGAACCCAATACATCTTCTTTCTCCAATTCATTACTCGTACACTCTTTCTTTTCTACAAATAGTTGCACGTATCTCTCTCTTTCAGTCTCCTTCTTTAGCTCATTCACTTTCATTTCTCTCTTACTTATCCACTAACGGTATTTGCCTTATATTCCATCTACCTGTTATTGTTTTTCTAGTTGCTACTAAATATTGATCTGACGTATCAGTAACTCCTTTGAAAATATGCATGTTATGAAATATAGAAATGAACCTTCTAATACTTGATCAGTCACTCTTCTGTCACCATATTCTATATCCAATTTCGTTTACTTGTTGATATTTTTAAATAAGTATTACCTATTACCAGAGAGAGAGAGAGAATAGGAGAAAGAAGAAGTAAACGGGTTACTGAATTGCTTTAAAACACAAATATGATGCAACAGAAGAAAGCTAGTCTTAGCCGAGAGATCACTGAATTAGAGCAAAAACTTAAGATGTCATTCCTAACAGAAGAATTACAAAGGGAACAAAGGACCATACAGGATATTGCAAGAAACCCAAAATATTTCTATTCCTATGCAAAATCCAAGCTAAGAACTACCTGTTGAATTGGACCATTATTGAGAGGAGATTCGTATACTGACGATGAACAGGAAATGAGTGAAATCCTAAAAGAACAGTATGAGTCAGTGTTCAGCAACCCACTAAATGACAGCAAGGTAGAAAATGCAGAAGTATTTTTCACTCCAGCAGAAGGTCGTGCAGACCAACTAACTGACATTAATACAAATCCCATAGATTTCGAAAAAGAAATGGACAAAAAGCCCACTCACTCAGCACCTGGACCAGATTCATGGAATGCTCTATTCATAAAGAAGTGCAAAGTACCACTAGTACGAGCCCTCAGTATTCTTTGGAGAAAGAGCTTACATCGAGGTAAAATACATAGCTCCTTTGCATAAGGGAGGTAGTAAAGAACTAGCTAAAAATTACAGACCAGTAGCCCTAACTTCTCACATCATTAAAATCTTCGAAAGAGTGATGAGACGGCAGATTACAAAGTTCATGGACCAGCACAACCAACATAACCCGAACCAGCATGGTTTTAGAGCGGGAGGATCATGTCTGTCACAGCTGCTGAACCATTATGACAGAATTACGGAGGCATTGGAAGACGACCAAAACGCAGATGTGATTTACACAGATTTTGCAAGGGCGTTTGACAAATGCGATCATAGAGTG
This sequence comes from Cherax destructor, assembly GCA_009830355.1. Lineage (NCBI taxonomy): Eukaryota > Metazoa > Arthropoda > Malacostraca > Decapoda > Parastacidae > Cherax > Cherax destructor. Next base: position 10,856 of record WNWK01039301.1, read on the forward strand.
ATAGCGCCCAAAATGAGGGCCATGGACATTACGGGGAAGGTAGGCAGATGGATTTTCGGGTTCCTAACACACAGTACACAAAAAGTAGTAGTGAACAGGGCAAGATCCAGCATAAGCGATGTCAAAAGCTCAGTGCCCCAAGGCACTGTCCTGGCACCTCTGCTGTTTCTCATCCTCATAGCAGACATAGATAAAAACACCTGTCACACTTTTGTATCATTATTTGCAGATGACATTAAAATAGAGGTAGAGGACACTGACAAATTACAGGAAGACATAAGCAGAGTTTTCCAGTGGGCAGTGGAGAACAACATGAGAACAGTGGTGATAAGTTCCAGCTGCTTAGGTATGGAAAGAATGAAGAACTCAAAAGGAACACTATATACAAATCTCAAAAGGGTCATCAAATAGAACGAAAGGAACACGTAAAGGACTTGGGAATAATTATGTCAGCTGATCTTTCTTTTAAAGACCATAACAAGACAAAGATCATGACAACCAAGAAGATGACGGGTGGGTATTGAGAACTTTCAAAACGGGAAATAATGCCGATGGTGACACTTCAAATCGCTAGTGCTCCCCGTTCAATGCAGGAGAAATATCAGAGCTGGAACAAATACGGATATCATTTACGGCTCACTTTGAGCCAGTAAAGCACCTAAATTACTGGGAACGCCTTCAAGTCTTGAACATGTACTCAATGGAGCGGAGGAGAGAGAGATACATGATAATATATACCTGGAAAGTACTCGAGGGCCTGGTCCTGAATCTGCAAACTGCCATAACAACATACTGGAGTGAGAGATATGGGAGGAAGTGTACATTAAACCCAGTGAGGAGCAGGGGTGTGGTGGGAACAATAAGGGAACACTGTATCAACATCCGGGGTCCCAGACTATTCAACATGTTACCAGAAGATATCCGAAACACGGCTGGAACCAGTGTAGAAACCTTCAAGAGAAAACTGGACAAGTATCTTCACCAGGTGCCAGATCAACCAGGCTGTGATGGATATGTGGGGCAGCGGGGCTCCAGCAGCAACAGCCTGGTTGACCAGGCAAGCACCAGACGAGCCTGGCCCATGGCCGGGCTCCGAGAGTAAACTCTCGAAACTCTTCAAAGGTATATCAAAGGTAAGGTAGTACCAGACCTCTTCTCAGCGGATGCCCCTTCATTATCAAGTACTCTGAGCACCTCTTCTTAACGGATGCCCCTTCATTGTCAAGTACTCTGAGCACCTCTTCAGCGGATGCCCTTCATTATCATGTACTCTGAGCACCTCTTCTCAGCAGATGCCCTTCATTATCAAGTACTCTGAGCATTTCTTCTCAACGGATGCCCTTCATTGTCAAGTACTCTGAGCACCTCTTCTCAACGGATGCCCCTTCATTGTCAAGTACTCTGAGCACCTCTTCTCAACGGATGCCCCTTCATTATCAAGTACTCTGAGCATCTCTTCTCAGCGGATGCTCCCTTCATTATCAAGTACTCTGAGCACCTCAGCGGATGCCCCTTCATTATCAAGTACTCTGATCACCTCAGCGGATGCCCCTTCATTATCAAGTACTCTGAGCACCTCAGCGGATGCCCCTTCATTATCAAGTATTCTGAGCACCTCAGCGGATGCCCTTCATTATCAAGTACTCTGAGCACCTCAGCGGATGCCCTCATTATCAAGTACTTAGACCTCAGGATGCCTCATTATCAGTACTGAGCACCTCAGCGGATGCCCTTCATTATCAAGTACTCTGAGCACCTCAGCGGATGCCCTCTCTCTCTCTTCTCTCTGCCCTCCGTGCTCCTCTCTCTCTCTCTCTCTCTCTTTCTACACACTTCTTGCCAAATGCATATAAAGACGTATACTATATTCTACTTCTCACATTCCAACTTTATTCTCATCATTACGTATCTTTAATTCAATCTCTTATATCCCTCTTGTTTCTTTCCATTGCTGCTCATTTAAAATTACATCTACGTTCCATATGTACGTCTCTCTGATACACTAAAATTATCCCCATTACATCTCCCACCATATTGAAATCGATCGGCTTTACTCTGTATCACCTACTGCAAGGACATCCATCATTCCATTTATAAGTTTATCACTCATTTCCTTCTTATCAGTACTACATCAACGCAACACACATTCAAATAATCCAACTTGAATATTTCCCTCTTTGATTTTCAGTAAGTGATGCACAAGAAGTTACTTGCTCTTTGGTCCTGACAGTTCTGGTCCCTTTCAGCGACACGGGAAGAAAATTTAAACCCACTTTTTCATGGGACTGTAAGCTAACACAATTAATAAATGTAGACGAAAGCTGGGATGCGTGTTTATACACATTCATATATGCACACAATCGCTTATGTGTTCACTGGATGTAAGTCGTGGCAGCAAGATTTACCTGTCCTCTTACGTGGTAATCGGATCATAGCATTAGTAAGACCCAGCCAGACGTAAACCTTTAATGATCTTATGTTACCTGCTTTTCTAATCATTTCATTATCACAATTTTATTATCACATTACAATTTAAGTGTTTCTTGGGGGTACATAGAATGTTTGTAAATTTATTCTAGTAGAAATTGAGAACATTACTAAGATGTGGACATATATACACAAATGTACTCAATAAATCTTTGCTTTTCATTTTAATTCTTGGCTGAGAATTCTCAGAAAATTTGTATTAACACACATTTCCTAATACTAGGATTTACACCAAAGTGTGTACAGTTCCTTCTCTGACACAATAACACTTTAATATTGGGCAGCATTACCACTGAATTTAATTCCAATACCCAAGTTGTATATTGGACAAATCTCCCTGAATGACTGGCATCTCCCTGAATAACAAGTATCTCCCTGAATGACAAGCATCTCCTGATGACAAGCATCTCCCTGATGACAAGCATTCTCCTGAATGACAAGCATCTCCCTGAATGACTAGCATCTCCCTGGATGACAAGCATCTCCCTGAATGACTAGCATCTCCCTGAATGACTAGCATCTCCCTGGATGACTAGCATCTCCCTGGATGACAAGCATCTCCCTGGATGACAAGCATCTCCCTGAATGACTAGCATCTCCCTGGATGACAAGCATCTCCATGAATAACAAGCATCTCCCTGAATAACAAGCATCTCCCTGAATAACAAGCATCTCCCTGGATGACAAGCATCTCCCTGAATGACTAGCATCTCCCTGGATGACAAGCATCTCCCTGAATGACTAGCATCTCCCTGAATGACAAGCATCTCCCTGAATGACTAGCATCTCCCTGAATGACTAGCATCTCCCTGAATGACAAGTATCTCCCTGAATGACAAGCATCTCCCTGAATGACAAGCATCTCCCCGAATGACAAGCATCTCCCTGAATGACTAGCATGCCTTCAAAATGTATGAAATAAAGACTGGGAAGCGACAACGATATGCAGAATTCACCCTAAATGTCATCAAGCAGATAGGGAGAAAGTATGGTACCACACCTATACCTGCCACTCCACAGCGACCTGTCCTGGAAGACAAGCATCTCCCTGAATGACTAGCATCTCCCTGAATGACTAGCATCTCCCTGGAAGACAAGCATCTCCCTGGAAGACAAGCATCTCCCTGGAAGACAAGCATCTCCCTGGATGACAAGCATCTCCCTGGAAGACAAGCATCTCCCTGGAAGACTAGCATCTCCCTGGAAGACAAGCATCTCCCTGGAAGACAAGCATCTCCCTGGAAGACAAGCATCTCCCTGGATGACAAGCATCTCCCTGGAAGACAAGCATCTCCCTGGAAGACAAGCATCTTCCTGGAAGACAAGCATCTCCCTGGAAGACAAGCATCTCCCTGGATGACAAGCATCTCCCTGGAAGACTAGCATCTCCCTGGAAGACAAGCATCTCCCTGGAAGACAAGCATCTCCCTGGAAGACAAGCATCTCCCTGGAAGACAAGCATCTCCCTGGAAGACAAGCATCTCCTGGAAGACAAGCATCTCCCTGGAAGACAAGCATCTCCTGGATGACAAGCATCTCCCTGGAAGACAAGCATCTCCCTGGAAGACAAGCATCTCCCTGGAAGACAAGCATCTCCCTGGAAGACAAGCATCTCCCTGGAAGACAAGCATCCCCTCAGAGACAAGCCTCCCAAAGAGATGCTTAAAAGCATGGCAAAGATGGGCGGGAAGTGAAGCAAGGATTGCTTGAGTCTGAGTTTTTACGTTAGACCAATGAGAAGGCTTCTGAGAGCAGCATCAAATCCCATTGGCTGGGAGGCAAGAATGTAAACACTGAAACAAGAATTGCGAAACGTGTAGGGCTTGAACCCATTGCAGGTTCCTTGATCGTTTTATTACGATTTTGTGAGTCATGTAAACACCGTGAGTGTCTCAAGCGTCCTAGCAAGTTGTAGTCCACTGAAATTCCCAAATACCATTTTTTTACCATTCCAGAACTTCGGTAATTTTCCAATAGGTCTGCAATGCAAAGTTGAATTGTTGAACAATATTTTCATATGCAAATAAGTAACAATGCCAGATACATGAATGTTCCTGACACAAAGAGGAATCCCAAAAGTGCACTCAGCCAGTGATATGATATAAAGGATGATTTGAATTATTTTTGTAAAATGCAAAACATGTCAGAAATAAGCTTCTATTATTTTTTTTGGAAACCCAAATGTAAAATATACATTTAGGCCTATTTGAACAGGCAAGAAGACTGGCGCCTTCTTACCTGTGCTCGGTCCTGAGAACTTGATACCTTCTGTAGTCGGTATCTATTACCAAGATTTATACCATAGTTTAAGAGTAAATACGATACAGCCCAAGAGGCTAAAAACTAACATTGCTCCTCGACTGAGAGTTAAGTGTCGGGGTGAGGAGCTGAGACTCGACCTCTAGATACAAAATTCGGTGAATGAAAATGGGAGAAAAAACTATGACCCATAGATCATAAATAGATAAATACGGACGAGCACACATTTTGAATATAAAAATGGAGACAAAGAATATATAAAGAGAATTATAAAAGGCTGCTAGAAACAGAAGAGAGCACAAAATATATGATGAGACCCTCAAGGTCTTCAATAACTTAAGTGTAATTAGAGATTATTAAACATAATTGCCTGCACCAAAGGTCTAACTTACACTCGTCACTAATTAACACGTCAATTTCCGGCAATGAAAACAAAAATACATAGGTCAAAGATCAATGGCCGTAGTGTAGAAAACATTTCCGAAAAAATCGTAATGTTGGTAAGTGCCGATTTTAGCCAAATTTATTCATTATAGTTGCAAGTTAATTTCATGCAGTAATACCATATTTTTTTCAAAATGTTGGAATACGATGTTGCAACATGCTGCGTGCAATACGATGTTGCAACATGATCCATGCAATACGATGTTGCAACATGATACGTCAGGGTAACACGAAGAAACTTTCTATTTCTTCCAAAATACATTCACTATCAATGTTTCGCTGAAATAAACACCATTAAAACGAGAATTACAACTCTTCTATAAATAAGACAAAATAAACATTAGGAACGATTATATAAAGAACTTAAATAGATTAATAGAACACTGCATTGTTCAGTGTTCATTTTTTTTCTTGAACACGAACTATGATTATCTTCTACAGATTTTGATAATTGTAGTTTTTTCAGCTAAAATTTGATGATAAATTAATTTTAGAAGAAAAAAGTCTTTTCTGTCTGGTATAACATGTTTATATTGGAGCATCCAGACACAGACACAGACACAGACACACACATCTAGACAGACTAAAGCCACAATACAAGAAACCCTTGACTTCTTTAATGAGTTGACCAACAGAAGATAAGCACTCTGTGTTGCAAGGAAATATATATATATATATATATATATATATATATATATATAGTATACTATTTTAAGGAACTTAAATATTATATATATATATATATATATATATATATATATATATATATATATATATATATATATATATATATATATATATATATATATATATATATATATATATATATATATATATATAATATTTAAGTTCCTTAAAAATAGTTTCGGAAATGACATTTTCTATATAGCTAGAAATTTATTCTACTGATGTAAAATATATTTAGATTTAGGCCAATGTGTATATAACAGCCTCAATCCATGGAACGTGGTATAGTTACTATTAGTTTAGCTAAGTAATAAGTCTCATATAAAAGACACTGGCAAGCTGGAAGGAGTAATCAGTCCACGGCATAACACAGGTAAGTTATGGGGCACACAGAAGGTGGTCGGCGTAATGAGTTAATTATCGTAAAGTGTCACTGTTTAGTATTTAATTCTAAGAACATTGACCTCTTCGCTCACGGGCCGAGAGGTTGTGCTGCGCAGTTGCTCCTGGTCCAGGCTTTGCGCAACTTCCGATTTTCCAAGATGGCGACCAGTGTTCGGAGGAGGAGCAACACGGTGTGTGTGGAGCTTCTTAAAGGAGCCATTTACCCAGCTAACGCTTCTGTGTTGCTGCCGGCGATAATCCGTGACACTTTTTGTATTTGTCATGAAGACCTATATGGCATTGCATTAAATGGTTCGACGAGGATCTTCGTGGTTTGGTACCGATGGAGGCATATGAGAAAAACTGGTACCAGGAGAAAGCACCTCACTGTCAACACGGGATAG
>WNWK01039302.1:0-17519 GCA_009830355.1 Cherax destructor
GGAGGGAAATTGTCTTGCATTGGATTGTGTATTTTTTTTTCCTTTTGTTTTTCTTTTTTCCTTTTCATTTCATTTTCATTACCACACACAAATATTTCCCTTTTAGGGGTAATTAGAAACATGTGGCCCCCCTGCCCACAAAGGGGGAGAACAGGCGGATTTGAAAAATTAGAAATACAACACTCCTTTTAAAATCTTTGAAAAATTTAAATTCAAGGCAGATCTATTCCTATCTAGTCAAAAAACCATACTAAACCCCCTGTCAGTTTGGATTCAGGACTAATAAAAGCACAAATGACCCAAATTTTCACATTAGAACTAAAAACACCCGCCCGAAATAAAAAGTCCGCTGGGGAATCTTCATTGATTTACATGCTTTTGATACAGTCAACGATTTGTGCACATTAAATTAACACACTATGGCAAAAGGGGGCATCCTTCAAAAAAAATTTTTAGAACAGAAAATATTGCACAAATGGACCCTCTCTTCCACACAATCAATTACAGTCGGGGTAGGAGTGCCCTTTGGCCCCTCCTTTTCCTCATTTATATAAAACCTCCAAATGCATAAAACCCCAAAATATAATTTGCAGTTGACTACATCGTCTTCCCCCACCCAAACCCAGTCATATTAGCCAACACTTTTAATATGAACTGAAAAATTTTACCTTGTTGATGACTAATAATAACTCTCAATACCGAAAAAACCTATTTCATTCATTTTGGGAAACAGAGCTACAAATGTTCCACTTAACATAATGCAAAACGGTTCCCCCATCCAAGACTCACGGGGGAAAATTACTAGAGATCCACCTTGACAGTAGCCTAAAATTTCCCAGACAAATAAAAAACCGAAAATCCCCAAAACAGTGGCATACTATCAAAAATACGGTCTATGTTCCAAAATACTCCCCTTACTGTATATTCCTCATCTCCCCTTATTCCCTAGGGAATTTTGCATGGGGATCAACAACATTCAAGTTTTTGTGTAGATAGATAGAATAGATCTGCCTATGAAAATTTTTTCAAAGATTTTAGAGAAGAGGTGTTGATATTGGTTTAGTTGAAGTCACTTTCCCTCCTTTGTGGATCATGACCCTCACTATTTTTCAAGGTTCCACAAAAAGTAACTCAGGACAGACCCGGACATGATAAGGATATTTTAAAAATTTTCAATACTTACTTCCTCTCAGTTTTTACTCAGGAAGATACTAGCGGAATTAGAAATAATAAATTATTGAACAGGAAGATAATAGCATCCGATTGGGGTAACTAGGACTTTAGACAAATAAAAAAATTAAACCTAAAACCCGGCCCCTGATAACTGTTTGCAATTTTTAAAGGAATGAAAAGGGGAACTTAGAAAACCCTTTTGGCAAATTTTTTCAATATATCACTACAAACTGGCATAGTGCCAGACAATAAAAGGGGAAATTTAATACCTATTTACAAGGCAGGTGACAGGTCCACCAAAACTAGGCCCAAATGCCTTCCCTACATGTTGGTAAATTTATGGCATCAATAATTGCCGGGGATTGTAGCCATCTTGAAAAAAAAAAATTGATTAATGAATCTCAGGGTTTTACTAAGGGCGTTTCTGTCTTAAATTTACTAATTTTTTCACTAAGGTTTTGAGGAGGTAGATCATGGTAATGAATATGATTTGTTATATGGACTTCATAATTTTAAAAAGTTCCACATCAGAGGCTACGGGGGAAACTTAAAGCCCCAAAATGGAGGAGAAATTTTTCCTGGGTAGAGGCATGGTTGCAAATAGGCAGCAGGGGTTTGCATAAATGGAAAAATCAGAAGGGGGGCGCGTCTAAGCGATGTTCCACAGGGGTCAGTTTTGGGCCCCCTTTTTTAAATTTAATAAAACATATTGGGGGAAAAAATAAAAATAAGTAAATTTGTGATAAAAAATCCATCCAATTCATTCAAATGGGACATTAGAGCACCCCAGGATGTTTTAAAAGATGATGAGGGGTGGAGAAGTGGAAATCAATTAATGTAAACAAATGCAAAGTTCTAAATGTTGGGCAGGACAATAACCATGCCCTATGCTGAATAATGTAGATCTTTTTCTTGTGATTGCGAGAAGGTTTGGGTTTGGGTTTGTAGTAACTAAACCAAGACAACAGTGCATAATTTCCAATAAAGCTAACAGAATCCTTGGCTTCATATCAAAAGTATAAATAATTGGGCCTCAGGTTTTCTTCAACTCTATATATCTTTGGGTTTGGCCCTTTAGAAACTACAGTTCTGGTCCCTTTTTCAGAATGGATATAAATGACTGGAAAACGTACAAAGGAGGATGACAAAGTTGATCCCCATAAAAACTTCCCTATGAAATGACTGGCCCCGAATTCACTCTAGAAAAGGGGTGAATTGGGAGGATATGATTGAGGTGTATATTGGAAAACAGGAATAAATAAAGGGGGTGTAAATAGCGTGCTGAAAATACCAGCCAAGACAGGACTGAGCAATGGGTTTTAAGTTGGAAAAGTTCAGATTCAGGAAGGATATAGGAAAGCCTGGTTTGGTAAAGATTTTGGGGTGAGTGGAACAAAATCCAGTACCGTCATAGATGCTAAGCGGTGGTTTTTAAAAATAGGTTAGATAAAACGGGTGGGTGTGGGTGTGATTTGGACCTGACACTTGACTACCAGGTCAGTAGCGTACTAATTCCTTAAGTGGAAGTGACCAGACCCGGTGGTCAGCTGACCAGGTGGTCGGCTAGATAATTATATGAGTGGGTCGGGTTTTGTGGGGGTTTGGGCCTGACTAGCGTGCTAAGGTCGATCGGGTTTCCCCTTATTAAGTGAATGTAACCCGACCCAGGGGCGGGCAGTGGCTTGCCGTTGGGGACTTGGGCCTGCCCGCATGGGCCAGTAGGCCTGCTGCAGTGTTCCCTTTTTTTTTGTTCTTTTATGTTCAAAAACCACTAATAAAACCCCCAAAAGGGTGCAGTCAGAAAAATTAAAAAATTCCCCCCTAGAAACATACTCCCCCAATATTCAAAAATCTAAAACTACTCACCGTCAAGAACATCCTCTATTATTTTACTCATTTATAGAACTCAAACATAAACCCACCACTCAAACTTTCCCCCCAACCTTTAACAGGCCAGCCCTAACAACACAGATCACTTTTGATGCCCGTTCCAAACCCTGCAAAAACTCTATGCACATAAAAGGGGCCCCCAAAAATTTTGGGAAATTCATTACCAGAAATACAAAATGGTCGAAATCAATTTTAAACTCTTCTAAAACCACATATCACCCCAAACTAAAAACTCAAACTTAACTTTCAAACCTTCTTTCTTTCAACAGTGGCCATTTCCGGGGGGGGGCCCCGAAAAAAAAAGTTTTTCCTTTTACATTTAGTAATATATACAGAAGGGGTTTCTAGCCCCCTTTTTCCCACATTTGTTTCCTCTTTCAACACGCATGGCTTATGGAGGAAAATTTTTTCCACTTCCCCCTGGAGAAAAAAAAATAATTTAATTATTTACTACTGACATACACAACCTGCAAAATACTTTCAACTTGTCCCAATGTTATATCCTCAGATTGTTAATTTGAGTAAACTTTTTTCCCATAAATAAAAACAAATGACAACAACCCTTAAACTGCCCAAATGTGAATCGTTCACGTGCGTAGCACCGAATTTTTTTGAAAAAAAATAAATTGTTCTTTTTTTTTAAAATGAAGAGTGTTTTTGTTTGTCTTTCCCCACAAGTTGAAATACTGCACAAATGAGTCACGACCCTTTCTTTTGGGAAATCGGGCTTATGTGGAAAGGTTTAAAAAGCTTTTGAAAAGATCGTTGGGCCCTCGAACGTTTTCTTTTTTGGGAAGTTTAAGGTTAAACTAATATGATCAATTTCTCTAGTAGTTTTAAAAGGTCTGTAAGCCATTAAATTTAGTCTGCCCATAATCCAGGCAGATAGTACTCTCTTTCACTCAACTCATTATTTAATTTATATTAATGTAAACTTGTGGAAAAAAAATTGAATTTTAATTTGAATGATAACTGACTAAAATTTAAAAAAACAATCTTATTACAGGAGACTTCCCTAGTCTGCCCAAATGCCCAGCATGTATGCTTTTTTTGTATTTGCAAAAAAAGTTTTAATTACACATTGTAACCTTTTCAAAGAAATAAAATCTTTATTCTTTTAAAAGGGAAAAAAAATTTGAAAAATAACAACTAAATAAAGAAGGAAACAAATTTTTTAAAAAATTGAAAAAACTAAACATAAAACCCCCATACAAAGCAGTCACAGAAAATTAATATAATTTCTTCTAACACTGACTACTTGTTAAATGGAGTTTTTTTTTTTTTTTAATTTTTTAATTTTTTTTTAAAATGCAAGTTTCAAAAAATTTTTTTAAAAAAAGTGATAATGGTACAAAATTTTAATTTTATAATTTTGTAGGTGATGAGGATAACAAAAATTTAAGTAATGAAAAATTTGGGTATTAGATTGGAGGGGGAGAGTATGGAGGGGGTAATGTATTCAGATATTTGGGGTGACTGTCAGCAGATGGGTCTATGAAAGATGAGGTGAATCATAGAACTGATGAGGGGGAAAATGTAATGGTGCACTGAGGAGTCTGTGGGGACAAAAGAACATTATCCATGGAAGCAAAAAGGGGAAAATATGGGGGTATAGTTTACCAAAACTTTTTTAGGGTATAACATGGGTGGTGGTGGCAAGGAAGGCGGAGGCAGAGGAGATGTCATGTCTAAAAGCAATGTGTGGGGTGAATATAATGCAGAGAATCTGTATTTGTAAATTAGGGGAGGTGCGGGGTTACAAAAATCAATCCAGAAGACTAAAGGGGGTTGCTGAGGTGGTTCAGACACGTAGGAGGATGGAACAAAATAGAATGATTTGGGAAGCATATAAATCTGTAGGGGGGGAAAGGCAGGGTCGGATCACCCTAGGGAAGGTTGAGGGGGGGGGCAAGGGGTTTCGTGTGGAAGGGTTTGGGACTTGCAAACATGCAGAGCATGTTAGATAGGAGTGAATGGAGACAAATGCTTTTTTAAAACTTCACATGCTGTTGGGGTGTGAGCAAAAAATTTATGAAGGGATTCAGGGAAAAACCCATGGACTTAAGTCCTGGGGATGGGGAAAAACAATGCCTGCACTCTGAAGGAGGGGGGTTAACGTTGCAGTTTTTTTAACTGTGTGTAAACGTGCCCCTGGCAAGACAGTGATGGGGAATGATGATGAAAGTTTTTTTTTTCGGGCTACCCTGCCCTTTTGGAAAACTGCCGATGTGTTAATAAATAAAAATCTACTTGTGTTCCCTGATCGTCCTTTCTCTTTCCTGGCTTCTTTAATTACACATGTACATACTTTAACTTTAGATACAATGTATAAGCAATGGCAGTTACATATAAAGATTACCTGTGGATGTCTTAATCGTAAGCTGTGATATAAAAATTACCTGTGGATGTCTTAATCGTGTAAGCTGTGATACACCTTTCCTTAACTTGTCCAACATAGTTTCTCTCTTTCTTATCCCATTTATCTAGAAGACGCTTCTCAAACACAAAATATAGCTGCTTCCTGTTTTGTGGACTTCTTAAATCCTTTTGTACACTTTCCAAACTAATCCTGAAATTAAATAAATTAAAGATAAATTCCAAAATTCTTAAAGACATCATGAAAGTTAAATTACTGGACTCACCAACAGGAGCAGATTAAAGCAAGTACTCCCCCGGGGGCAACACATATGCTCTCTACACAATATACTACATATTTATAGATTTTTTTAACACTCTCAGTCATCTCCCATTGAGGCAGGGTAACCAGGCAAAGAAGACAACACTTTCATTGTTGTAGCATGCTAAGAGTATGTTACATTTTATTCGCATATGTCACACTGATATAGGCATGCCTCCCGCCCAAAGCAAACCAGGTGCTAAGGGTTTAATGAGCAGGGGCCCCCATCGTTATACCCGTACAGTGGAACCCCGAGTTTAAAACAACCCGCTCCAGGAGCTAGTTCTAAACTTGAAACGTTCGAATTTCAAGCAATATTTCCCATAGAATAATGTAAATACAATTAAACGTTCCAGAAACCCAAAAATATTAACAAAAAATACATTTTATAGAGATTAATTATAGTTTTCATACACACAACAATCATATATACTACAGTTATTAATAAATAAATAAAAACATTTAAATAAACATATAAAATAACTTTTTTACTTCCCTTTTATTGAAGATTGTTGATAGCATCTGGAAGATAGGGAGGAGGAGGGGGGAGGGAGGGCTTAGTTTTTGGGAAGGGAACCCCCTCCATAAGGACTTCAGGTAACAAGTCCCTCTGGGGTTACTTCCCCTTTTCTTTAATGCCATTAGAACCAGCTTGAGAGTCACTGGACCCTGTCTTGAAAAATAACTGTCAAGAGTCCTCTGTTTCTGGTGCCTCTTTAACCCTTTGACTGTTTTTGGGCGTATATATACAGTGGTCCCTTGGTTTTCGTGAATCTCCAAACTCGAACATTTATGTAGGTGTATTTTCGTAAGTGCTGTTGCAAGTGTATTTTTTGGGGGGCTGAAAAAGACTAACCTACGTGACATTATTTCTTAAGGAAGTAATTCATTGGAATGGCACTTGAGCAGCATTCTGAAACAAATTTTCGGCGAAAACCGAGGGACCACTGTCGTCCACGAGCCACTGTTTTGGGCGTATATATACTCAAAATTCTAGCGGCTTCAAATCAAGCGGGGGAAAACTGGTAGGCCCACATATGAGAGAATGAGTCTGTGTGGTCAGTGTGCACTGTATAAAAAAAATTTGCAGCACGCAGTCATAATGAGAAAAAAAAAATCCGTGTTTTTGGGTTAAAAGCCACTTTGAGGTGTATTTTCGTATAGTATTTATGGCTGTATTCTCTTTTTCGTGGTCTCATTCGATAGAATGGAAAACATACTACAGAAATAGAGATGATTTTGATTAGTTTCATGATGAAAACGACCTTGAAATTTAGCTCAAAGTAGGGGGGAAAAGTTCGATTTTTGCCAATGTTCAAGAGTAAACAAATCACGCCACGCGTCAATACACATCAACTGGTGAGTCTAATATTCTTTCACAAGTGTACTGATATTATTTATACCATTTTTACAATAATGCAATAGTCTGCATAACAGTAAATCTTCTATTTTTTGTGTGAATAAAAAATCAAAATAGAAAGCAAGAGTAATATAAGAGGGGCCTAAAGACATGACAAATAAACAGATAACATCTTATTTTAGTGCCAGGAATGTCTGCATTGTTTATTCTGGACCCTATTTTGAAATTGACAACTTTTTTTTTTTGCATGAAATTAGCCAAATTGCCAATTTCTGACCACTTTATTGGGTAGTTGAAATCGGTAAATTGGTTGTTTCTTGTACTCAATCAATAGAACAAATGGAGTTCTAAAGAAATGGCTATGAGTTTGGTCGACAGGAACAATGGAATTGGCCGAGAATAGGGCTCAAAGTCACCGAAATGTCGATGCGTATATATCGCGAGATCACTAACTTCTCGAGAGCGTAATTCCGTAAGTTTTCCATCAAATTTCATACTTTTGATGTCATTACCATCAAGAAAGGATTCTCTATCATTTCATAAGAAAATATAAAAAAAAAAAAAAAAAAAAATTTGTGACAACAGGAGACACCTCAGGATTAGGGGTTGCGACAGTCAAAGTGTTAAGATGTCCCTAAAATGGGACATTGTTTTGTCACTGTACATGTTGCAGATATGGCTTGTTTCAGCTTGCTCAGGGTGATATTTTTCAGCAAATGCCTGCACCCTATTCCACATTGCACAAATTTCCTTAATCTCTGAAGAAGGCACCTCATCCACTCCCTCTTCCTCCTCCTGTGAAGCAAGTTCCTGAACTGTGGTCTGATGCTGCTCCAGTTAAAGCTCTTCCAGCTCTTCATTGTGGTCATCCACCAACTCTTCCACATCCTCGCCACTCACCTCTAACCCCAGGGACTTGCCCGATGCCACAATACCTTCCACAACAGGCAGAGGTCGTCAGGTCAGGGTCAGCCTCAAACCCTTCAAAATCCCTCTCTTGGACACAACCTGGTCACAAGTGTCTCCAAGCAGAGTTCAAAGTCCTGGAAATCACTCCCTCCCAAGCCTTACCTATAAGCCCTATGGAGTTGTAGATACAGTGGTACCTCGAGTTACGATATTTTTTCGTTCGAGAATGCTGTTCAAGTGCCATTACCAAACGAATTTATCCCCATAAGGAATAATGTAAAATAGACTAGTCCTTTTACACCCCCAAAAATATACCTACAAAAGCATTTAAAAAATAAACTTACATAAAAGGGCGATTTTGGGGACCATTGTAACTCGAGGTACCACTGTACTGAAGTGATTCCTCCAGAACTCTTTTAGGGTCAACTCAGTGTCTGAGGTCACTTCAAAGCACTTTTCTAATAAGCCACAAAATACGGTATATCTTTTAGATATGCAACTGGACACCAACATGTTTGTGTGAAAGCCTTAGAAAGGAATGAGTAAAGACAAGTGGTTATCATGACTTGACTTGTTGTTGCAGTGTGAGCAAGGTAACACTTATGAAGGAGTTCAGATAAACAGGTTAGCTGAACTCATGTCCTAGAGTACAGTACCTGCACTCTTAACCACTTAAACTGTCCAAATGTAGATCTACGTTCACCGCCCAGCACCCCCGAATTTTTAAAAAAAAAAATTTTTTAACCCCTTTGGGGTTTGTGACTTTGATACTATCGTTTTCGCACCAGGGTTGGTGTTTCCCCAAGGTAAATTCGCCCCCTAAAATCAAGCAGGAAAAGGCTGGTAGGCCTAGAGGGAAGAATGGGTCTGACGGTCAGTGTGCTCAGTAGGAAAAAATTGGGGACCCAGTGGTACTTTTGGGGAACACCTTTTTAATCCCCCTTGTTTCCCATGCCTGGGAGAAACTCCTCAATCCTCAGAAAATTGGGACATTTTTCTTTCTAATAAAGTTCTAACACAGATGGGAGTGTCATAAAGTGACTTTAAAGGTTTTGAGGAGACTGTGACAAAAATAATGACCAAAATCGGAAATAGTGAGGAAAACCAGATGACCTCAACCAAACCTCTGGTGCTGGCCATCTTTTCCGTTCATTGTCCAGAATGAAAGAAAACCGTTTTTTCCCCGTGCCCGGGACTCAGATGTGAGCAATTGATGATAG
Source organism: Cherax destructor (assembly GCA_009830355.1). Taxonomy (NCBI): domain Eukaryota; kingdom Metazoa; phylum Arthropoda; class Malacostraca; order Decapoda; family Parastacidae; genus Cherax; species Cherax destructor. The sequence continues at coordinate 9,230 of WNWK01039302.1, forward strand.
TGATGGGATAATGAATATGAACCCCAAAGCTCTGAAAACATTTCCCATGAAAGAGTAAAGTGGAATATATTCTCCAGGCGTCAGTATATTGCCTTTTGCGCCGGGAGTGTCCCATATGCTATTCGGGGGAAGGGAATTAATCTCAGGTACATCCAGGGCCCCAACAACAGGAACAGATAGTGAAAATGAAGATGATATTGTTGCATAAAAAAATGTGCATGCATCTGGTGGTGGTGCCAGCCATGAGGCAGCGGCCCCTGCTGTTCCCACACCGCTGACTCACGGCTACAACAAAAGGCCACCCTCACCCCCCCCACAAACCAACCTCAACAACCACCCACAAAACCTGTCAAATCAGTACCCACCAGGACCCCACCTAGGATTGGCAGGAAGCAAATTTTTTTCCCAATCCCCATCACTTTGTGAAGTCAAAATGGAAAACCTATCTTTAAAATTGGGGAAAAAGCCCCTGAACTGGAATGTTTAGTTATTCTTTTCGAACCTAATGGAAAAATTGGGGAAACCCAAAAGAAACATGGACCCCACAAATTGGCCCTAATCCCTTCCAGGGCTGGCCCAAAAACAACTGGCCCATTTCTGAACCCTTTTTTCCCATGAAATAATGTAAATACAATTAATCCATTCCCGACCCCAAAAAAAATTCACAAAAAAATTTAAATTTTTTAAAGATTAACTATGACATACACAAAACCCCATAATAACAAGAAATAATAAAATTTTCATTTTAAAATAAATTTACTTACCTTTATTGAAGAGACTTGCTGGCATCTGGGAAAATAGGGGGGGGAGAGGGGGAAAGGGGTTAGTGTTTGGGAAGGGGGAACCCCCTCCATAAGGACTTCAGGTAACAAGTCCCTCTCTGGGGTTACTTCCCCTTGTCTTTTAAAGCCACTAGGACCCGAAATCACTAGACCTATGTCACAAATAACTTAAGAGTCCTCTGTTTCTGGCGCCCTTTAATATTTTCCCGAAATCTTGTTTCACTGAACTTGTTGCAGAGATGGTTATTTCAGCTTGCTCGGGTGAAATTTTCAAAGAAACTTTGCACCTCATTCCATATTGAACAAATTTTTAATCCGTGAAAAAAACAAATCACCCTGTCCATCTTCCTCCTCCTGTGAATCAATTTCCCCCACGGGGTCTGTTTGCTGTTGGAGATAAAGCTCTTGCAGCTCTTCAGGGGTTAACTCTCCCCCTTTGGTCCTTTCCCAAAACTCCCACATCCTCCCCACTCACCCCCAACCTCGGGCAGTTCCCCAATGCCAAAAAACCCCTTTCCCCCAAACCCCGGGGTTGTCAGGTCAGGTCAGCCCCCAACCCCCAAAAAAAAAATCTCTTTTGGAACAACCCCAAATTTTTTTTCCCCAACCCAAAACCCAAATTTCCAAAAGTCCCCCCTCCCAAGCCTTTATAAGGCTTATGAAAGGGGAAGGCTTTAAGTGATTTTTTTCCAGAACTTCTTAGGGTCAACTCAGTGCCCAGGTCATTTAAAGCATTTTTGAAACACTGTTTTTTGTGTACAGTTTTTTTGAAGTTAGAAATGACCTGCTGGTCCATGGGCTGGATGAGAGGGGGTGTTGGGGAAGGCAAGAACTTCCTGTGATGAAACTGAAACTCATTGGACAAATAGTCTTCCAATTTTGTGAGGATGAGCAGGGCATGTTGGGTACCAGGAGGCACTTCAGTCCCAATTTTTTTTCCCTGTAGGTTTTTTTCACACTGGGGCCAAACATTCCAGTGAACCTTTCCCAGAAAAATTCCCCCTTTGAAATCCCTTAAGTGTTAACCTTCCAAAACACATACAATTTATTCTTGTTGACATTGTGTTTCTTGAACACTCTTTTTTTCAGAGTGATACACCAGTAAAGGCTTCATTTAAAAAATCCCCACTAGCATTACTACACAAACATGAGGTTAGCCTGTCTTTCATAGGCTTGTGTCCTGGCAGTGACTTTCCCCCTTGGTTTTTAGGTCCTTTTGGGGGCATTTTTTTCCCCAAAAAAAACCTGTTTCCTAAAAAACACTTGTTCATGTTTGTTTTTTCAGTGTCTCCCAAACCCCCTTAAATTCAGTCACAAACTTTTCAGCAGCACGTTTGTCTGAACTGGCTGCCTCACTATCCCTTTTACAACACTGTGTATGCCACTACATTTCCTAAATCTGTAAAACCATTTGCTGACCAAAAAATCACCACACCAGCACTTTTTCCAGGCTTTAAATCTTAAAAAAAGATCGGGGCGTGCAACTGTGTCCTTTTCAAAAATTTTGCCCTTAAACAACCCTTTCTTTTTTTTGTTGCTCCACCCCTTTCAACAACTTCTCAATCTCATCCACTTTTTTTTTTTTTTTTGGCAAACATTTTCATTTTTTTGCAACATTAGTTTCCTTAAAGTTCTTTTTCTTTGCCAGGATAGAGGTGATATTAGATTTGTTTTTTTTTGTACACCCTGGAAAGCTTCCCCAGCCCCTCTATATTTTTCTCCCATCCCCTTTTCCTTCAGTTCGATGGTTTTCCTCACTTTCTTTACCACGGGGGCCCCTGGGAAGTTTTTTGGACCCATGGTGACTTATTTCACGGTGACAATTTTAATCACCCGTCCTTTTTTGTGAAATGTTTGAATGAGAGGCGGGGTAATGTTAAATAAAAAAAAACAATTTTAGACGGGCCCTCACGACGCCTGCATGGCGAGGCGCGCAAGCGTGGGGCAGGGGGGACAGGTCTGGTGGGGGCCCGATAATGGGGAAAAAAGTTTTTTCCCCCTGGGCCGATAATCGGGGACCCCCGTTTTGGGGGGGCCCACTGTACGTTTTGATTACACCATGGTGAACCCAATACTTTTAAAAATTCCTACACCAGGGGAAAGAGACAACTGTGGCTGAGATGTACTTTTTTTTGCCACAATAATGCTTATCCAAATTTTATAAGCACAGTGTAAAATCTTTCCTGGTAAACAGACCGCCTGATTGCAACCCCCGTTTATTGATATAATACCAGTGAATGGTTTGTGCTAGTATTGCATTCTACATTTCCCAGAAAAAAACCAGGCCTGAAAAGAAACACGGGTTATATAAATTGGGGAATGTGTTTGTGTATCTGAAACAGAAATTCAATATGTATTTTTACCCCTTCCCAAGGAAGCTTGTTATTGATGAGTCTTTGATTCGGGTAAAAGGGTAAAAAACCTTCATTCAAGCGGTATCCCCAGGGGTCCCCGGGTTAGCGATATTAATGTCCCAGAAACATCTGTAACATTTTTAAAATTTACCCAATTTTTTTTCCCCATAAGAAATAATGGAAAAAAAATTAATCCTTTTTTAAAATTTCCCAAAAAAAGTAGTAAAATAAAAATATTTTTTTAAAAAGGGCCTTTACACAAAAGTTTATGAGAAATAAAGAAATAATAGTACAATAACATGTCACTTACATTTTTTGGGAAGAGTTGTTGAACAAGAGGCACCAATAAAAAAAACAATACAGTGGCCCCCCGATTTTTGTAAAAACTTCACTCCTGAAGTCTGCTCAAGTCCCTTGCCAACGAATTTACCCCCTTTAAAGGGAAAAAATTTCCCCGGGTAGGTTAGTCTTTTTTTCAGCCCCCAAAAAATACTTTTCCACAAGAAACTTACAATTTTATTACATAAATTCGTTTTCCGGGGTTTTTTTTAAAAAAGGGGTCCACTGAAAGGGAAGGGGGTCTAATAACCAAAAGAACAAAAAATGTTACCATCAACCCTTTACAGCCAAAGAAGGTCCAAAAAATTGTATTATGAGAACAGACTCCAGACCGAAAAAGGTGATAAAAAAAAAAGACCGGGAAAAACCCTATCTACAATTTAGGAAATAAAAAAAATATCCAGAAAAAAAACCATCAAATTATCAAAAAAAGACGAACCCCTACCCCACCAACTAAAAACAGCAAACAGACTTAATGTTTTTTTTCCACCATAGGAAAGATTCAGCGAGTAAAATCCCAAGCTCCGAAAACTGGGGCCAACAGACTCCCCATAACACCTACCCAGATACACTATTCCCAGCTCCTACCAACTCACTTGAAGGGCTCCCCTGTCCCCTTTTAAAAAAAAGCAGGAGACATAAACAGATACCACCCTTTTTTTGTACAAAAAAATTCCAAAGTACTGTCAAATTAACAACATTTTTTCAATAAATCCCCTTGAATCTTCACCCTTCCCCCCAATTCCTCAAAATGTTTTGGGGCAGATCCACAAAGGAGGTGACCAAACTGACGAAAAATTATAGACCAATCTCAAATTTTTCCACTGCTTTCCAAAAAACTTTGAAAATTAATTCATAAACAGATCTATTCCTACCTCGTCTCCCCAATGTACTAAACCCCGTCAAAATTTGGGTTCCCGGAACCCAAAAAGGACAAAAAAGATGCTATAACACACATGTTAGGTTAATATACACCCCCTTGGGGAAAAAAGAAGTTCCGCTGGGGAAACTTCATGAACCCCACGCAAAGCATTTGATACAGTCGACCATGATTTATTGTCACAAAATTAGCGGACTATGGTAAGGGGGACCCCCCCAACTTCCAAAGTCGTACCTTTGCAACAAAAAGCCAGTAAGTGAAACAAAATTTGGGGAACTCTTCCAACAACAAATTACAGTGTTCCCCCAAGGTAGTTTCCTGGGGCCACTCCTATTCCCCATTTCCCTTAAAGACCCCCGAATCATCCCTTCTTTAAACCCATATTATTTTCAGATGAAACAAATATTTTTTTTCTCACCCAAATCCCGTCATTAACCAACCCGAAAAATGCCAATTACAGAAAATATCAACATGGGTGGACCAAAAACTTCTCTCAATACGGACAAGACCTACTTCATTCAGTTTAAACAAAGCTACAAATGTTCCCCTTTAAAATAAGCTAAATGGTTCACCCATCCCCCAAAGACTCACAGAGGGAAAATTCCCAGGAATCCAACCTTTTCGGGCTTAAAAATTTCCCAAAAACATACAACAAAAATTTCCAAGAAAATCTCAAAGACAGTAGGTATATTATCTAAAATATGCTATTATGTGCCACAACCAGCCCCATTGCACTATATCATTCTCTTATCTACCCCTTTTCTCCCAGGAAACTGTGGGGCTCAAACATTAAAACACCTTAGACCACTCATAACCCAGCAAAAAGGGTGCAGTCAGGATGATAAAAACCCCCCTCTAGACAGCATACTCCCCCATATTCAGAACCTTAAAACTACTCACCATAAAAAAAATTCATACCCCCTTTTATGTGCCTTCTACATACATAAAACTCTTCCCTGCTAATATCAACCCTCCCTCAAAATTCTCCCCCAACAACTTTAATAGGTCCCAAGACTGTGAAGGTTGTCCCAATCTTTTCAAAGGGAAAAATATAATAGAAAAGACTAATAACAAGAAAAATAAACACTTTTTTTTAATAGAATGAAATTTAAATAATAAATACGTAAATAGATTATAATAATCCCATCTTAAAGAAAAATGAAAAATGAAAACAAAAAAAATATATATATGATCCAAAACTAGATATTTACAGCTGTGATCTTAACACTAAACAATGAATCCCCGTGGGTGACTCCGGGGGGTGGTGGTGGTGGTATTGTTGTTGTTGTTGTTTCCTCGTGTTTTTCCCCAAATCCCGGGTTTTTCCCAAAATTCCAAAATGTTGCAAAAGATGTCAGGGACTCAGTTGGTTTCCCCTAGTGATGTCAAGTTGTCTGATGTTTCTAGTGTGTACAAATTTTCTGGTTATGCAAAATTGATGGTTACTCTGTTTCTCAATTTGGGGAAAAAAGGGGCCCCCCCTCAGTTGAATCCGATGATCCGTGCGGAAACAGAGGAAGTGAGATCAGGGGTGGTCAGTCAGTGATTTCAACGGTGGCCGGGGCCTGGGATTACACCTCTCACCGGGTAAAAAAGGGGGGTGGGGTATGGCAACGGAAATCCCCCCCACCTTAACAAGCAAACTACTCCAAAAACCCTCCCCTACATACCTTTACCCTTTCATCACTCCTATCTATGGACTTTTCCCCCCCGACCATGACACAAGACACAGATCCATTTTACATACCCCAGGGCCCAAATAAAAATGTAAAAAAATTTTTGGCCCCATAAAGGGCCACAGAATCTGGAATTCATTACCAAAAAATTAAATTAACCCTTTTAGGGTCGGTTTACTAGTATGTCCCGTGCAGCCAGGGTCGGGGCATACTTGCGCCTAAATTCTAGTGCCTTCAAATCTGGTGGAAGAAAGCTGGTAGGGCCCACATATGAAAGAATGGGTCTGCGTGGTCAGTTTGCGCAGTATTAAAAAAAAACCCGAAGCACGCAGGCATAATGGGGAAAAACAGCGACTTTCGGTGTATTTTCGTTAAAGTATTTATGGTTTTTACTATTCTGTTTTTTTTTGGTCTCATTCGAAAAATGGAAGATATACTATAGATATGGTGATGATTTTTATTGGTTTTTCGATGACAAGTACCTTGAAACTGAGCGCAAAGTAGCGAAAATGTTCGATTTTTGTCGATGTTCAAAAAGTAAACAAAACACCATGCGTCCCAAAACACATCAACTGGCATGTCTAATATTCTTGGGACAAGTGCACTTTTTTATTTATACCGTTTTTACAATGATGCAGTTGTATGCATAACAGTAAATCTTCTATTTTTTGAGAATAAAAAATTTAAAATCGAAAGCAAAAGTATTTTAAAAAGGGGCCTGATGACGTGACTAATGAACAGAGAAGATGTTTTTTGGGGCCAGGAATGTCTGCATTGTTTATTCTGGACCCCATTTTGAAATTGGCATCGTTTTTAAATTTGTGTGGAAATTCCCAATTTCCATTTTTTGAAATATTTTTGGTTAGTTGCTTTGGGAAATGAAAGGTTTCTTGTCTCAATCGATGAAGAAATGGAGTTCAGCGAAATAGCCTTTTTTGGGAGACTGAAACATTGAAATTTTTCCGAAAATAGGGGTCAAATTTGGGGGAAATTCCCCCACCGAAATGTCATCACCAAATTTGCGAAACATAACTCCGTTAGTTTTCCATCAAATTTCATAATTTTTGGGGGCGTTATTTACTGGAAAAAAATTCTCTAATCATTTCTGAAAAAAAATTAAATTTTTTTATTTTCTAAAATTTTTATTTAAAAAGTTTTGGGAGGTTTCGACCCAAAGGGTTAACCTTTTCGGAAAATCAATTCAAGACTCTTCTCAAAATCACCCACTCACCCTATACTAAAAACTCATACTGTAACAAACTTTCAAACCCAATATTATTTTACTTAAAAATCTCAATTTTTATGTCATCCTCCTTTAAAACTTGTTGCAATTTCTATCATCATATTGTCATTTAAAATATTATAGTATCATCATTTTGTTAATTTGAAATAAAAATATAACTAGAAGAAACTCAATAAACTATATTGTTATTATACTATTATAGCATCAACATACGGTAACGTGAAATAAAATATACAACTAGTTAAAACAACCAATTTCTTTATTTTCTTTTTAAAAGTATGTATAATCATATTGAAATTTTAAAAAAATACAGAACTAGAATAAACTCAATCTTTCTAGCATTAAGTACTTAGTGAAAAATCAGAATAAAATGCCCCCCATGGCATGGTGGCTCTCCCTTTCATTACAGTTTTATAATTGTAACTACCCAAAAACAGTGTACACTTGTAACATGCATCGAAATAAAAATATATATTTATTATGTGTGGAAGACGGGGGGAGGGGGAAAAGGGTGGAGTAGTATGTTGTTTGGGGGAATCCCTTTCCCTTAACACTGCAGGTACCAAGTTCTTTCTGGGGTTACTGGCCTTTTTTTTAATGCTCTTGGAAGTTAGAGTCACTGGACCCCTCTCAACAAAAAAAACTGTCCCGGGCTCTGTGCTGGAATTCTTTTAAAAAATCCCTGAAATGGGACACCACAGTGTCTTGTACAGGGTTAGCCCGGGCCCGCAACAGCATGGTAAGGGTGATATTCATCCATAAAGCCTTTCACCTTCCCCCATTCCCCAAATCTCCTTTAAACACTGAAAAGGCACCTTCTTCCATCTCTTTCCCCCTCCTCCTCCTCTGAACCATTGTCCTGACCTGTGGTCTCTTGTTGCTGTTGAAGCTCTTGCAGATCTTCAGTGGTTAGCCCCATTTGCTCCTCCACCAACTCTTCCACATCCTCACAAATCACCTCCAACCCCCTGGACTTGCCCAGTTCCACAATTTATTCCACAACAAAGGGTCAGGCT
>WNWK01039303.1:0-17519 GCA_009830355.1 Cherax destructor
TTTATGTGTGCGTACCACACCGGTGTGTGTGTGTGTGTGTGTGCACGCTCACCGAGTGTGTGTGTTATGTGTGTATGCGCATGTGCACTCTCGCATACCTGTGCCTGTCTCCCCAGGAAAAACTACTTCTGCTTCTACTATTATACTGATATGCTATTACTAATACTTATACTAATACCATTTATAATACCAATATCAATACAAGAAAACTAAAGGTTATATTGCCACTTTACAGTTGGCTACCAAGATACTATCTTTGAATACAGTTGGCTGTCCGCTGCGCGCTCTTGCCACCACCTGTTGTTTCCTTCCCTAGTTTACCACCCTAGCTATGAGTTACGTACTAATGAATGATAGTTAGCTTTCCAGAGCAGGATTTAACCCCAGCCGCCACTAGCAGGGCCAATGTCTCATGCAAACCACAATTAGGATTTTGTACGTTACTGCTGGTTCTGCTCCTTGCTGCAGAAATTTCCTCTCAATGGTCCCTCCTGGTTCCTTGTTTCTCCGACGTTTCTTTTCTATTTTGCTCACTGTATTCAAATACCGTGATCAAGCACTCCTGTCCTTGTCTCTTATCCCTCTTTCTTGGGTATCGATAATCGTTATAACCACCACTAGGCACTGTGTGGCAACTCGATTAGGCTTAGTTCTCAACCGTTCCTGCTACCCGGCACTCTTTCCCTGGCACTATTTACTATTGTTTTCCCTTCTGTGATCACTTATATTTCCCTTTTTCTGGTCTTAAATGATTATGTCACATTGACCTTTGCACACGCCTATTTGCTGTTCACTGATCCCTCTGGGACACCCGAAAAAGACATAATTTATCGGAGCTCAAACAAGCGTGACTTCCCACTGTGTGTGTGTGTGTGTGTGTGTGTGTGTGTGTGTGTGTGTACTCATCTATTTGTGGTTGCAGGGGTCGAGTCATAGCTCCTGGCCCCGCCTCTTCACTGATTGCTACTAGGTCCTCTCTCTCCCTGCTCCATGAGCTTTATCAAACCTCGTCTTAAAACTATGTATGGTTCCTGCCTCCACTACGTCGCTTTCTAGGCTATTCCATTTCCTGACAACTCTATGACTGAAGAAATACTTCCTAACATCCCTTTGACTCATAGGAGTCTTCAACTTCCAATTGCGACCCCTTGTTTCTGTGTCGCCCCCTCTCTGGAACATCTTGTCTCTGTCCACCTTATCTATTCCTCACAGTATTTTATATGTCGTTATCATGTCTCCCCTAACCCTCCTGTCCTCTAGTGTCGTCAGGCCGATTTCCCTTAACCTTTCTTCGTAGGACAATCCCCTTAGCTCTGGGACTAGTCTTGTTGCAAACCTTTGCACTTTCTCTAATTTCTTGACGTGCTTGACCAGATGTGGGTTCCAAACTGGTGCTGCATACTCCAGTATGGGTCTGACGTATATGGTGTACAGAGTCTTGAATGATTCCTTAGTGAGGTATTGGAACGCTATTCTTAGGTTTGCCAGCTGCCCGTATGCTGCAGCAGTTATCTGATTGATGTGTGCATCAGGATTATACTCACCCCAAGATCTTTTTCCTTCAGTGAGGTTTGCAGTCTTTGGCCACCTAGACTATACTCTGTCTGTGGTCTTCTTTGCCCTTCCCCGATCTTCATGACTTTACATTTGGCAGGGTTAAATTCAAGGAGCCAGTTACTGGACCAGGCTTGTAGCCTGTCCAGGTCTCTTTGTAGTCCTGCCTGATCCTCAACTGATTTAATTCTTTTCATTAACTTCACATCATCTGCAAACAGGGACACTTCTGAGTCTATCCCTTCCATTATGTCATTCACATATACCAAAAACAGTACAGGTCCTAGGACTGACCCTTGTGGAACCCCACTCGTCACAGGTGCCCACTCTGACACCTCGTCCCGTACCATGACTCGTTGTTGCCTCCCTGTCAGATATTCTCTGATCCATTGCAGTGCCTTTCCTGTTACGTGTGCCTGATCCTCTAGCTTTTGCATTAACCTCTTGTGAGGAACTGTGTCGAACGCCTTCTTGCAGTCCAAGAAAATGCAGTCTATCCACCCCTCTCTCTCGTGTCTTACTTCAGTTACCTTGTCATAAAACTCCAGTAGGTTTGTGACACAGGATTTTCCTTCCCTGAAATCGTGCTGGTTGTCATTTATAAGCTTGTGTCTTTCTAGGTGCTCCACCACTCTCCTCCTGATGATCTTCTCCATGACTTTGCATACTATACACGTCAGTGACACAGGTCTGTAGTTTAATGCCTCGTGTCTGTCTCCTTTCTTAAAAATTGGGACTACATTTGCCATCTTCCACACCTCAGGTAGTTGCCCAGTTTCAATGGAAGTGTTGAAGATTTTTGTTAGTGGCACACTTAACATCTCTGCTCCCTCTCTAAGGACCCACAGAGAAATGTTGTCAGGTCCCACCGCTTTTGAGGTATTGAGTTCACATAACAGCTTCTTCACCTCCTCCTTGATTATGTGTACATCTAAATTTGCTGAATCAGGGTAAGGCAGCTGTCAAAATGACATATTATACCATTACTCACCACCCCCACACTGCCTGTCAACCTGTCAACACAAAAGGGGACCCATGTCTTCTTCCCATCAACCTCCTTCCTTTCCTTCATACCTACCTTCCTAGCTTCCTTCATTCCTTCCTTTCTTTCTGCCTTCCTTTCTTACATATTTCCTTCCTTCCTTCCTTTCTTCCTTCATTCCTTTCTTTATTTCTTCCTTCCTTTCTTTCTTACTTCTTTTGTTCCTTCCTTCCTCTCTTCTTTCCTTCCTCTCTTCTCTTCTTTCCTTCCTTCCTCTCTTCTTTCCTTCCTTCCTCTCTTCTTTCCTTCCTTCCTCTCTTCTTTCCTTCCTTCCTCTCTTCTTTCCTTCCTTCCTCTCTTCTTTTTCCTTCCTTCCTCTCTTCTTTCCTTCCTTCCTCTCTTCTTTCCTTCCTTCCTCTCTTCTTTCCTTCCTTCCTCTCTTCTTTCCTTCCTTCCTCTCTTCTTTCCTTCCTTCCTCTCTTCTTTCCTTCCTTCCTCTCTTCTTTCCTTCCTTCCTCTCTTCTTTCCTTCCTCTCTTCTTTCCTTCCTTCCTCTCTTCTTCCTTCCTTCCTTCTTTCTTTCCTTCCTTCCTCTCTTCTTTCCTTCCTTCTCTCTTCTTCTTCCTTCCTTCCTCTCTTTTTCCTTCCTTCCTCTCTTCCTTCCTTCCTCTCCTTCTTTCCTTCCTCTCTTCTTTCTTCCTTCCTTCTTCTCTTCTTTCCTTCCTTCCTCTCTTCTTTTCTTTCCTTCCTTTCCTCTCCTTCTCTTCTTTCCTTCCTTCCTCTCTTCTCTTCTTTCCTTCCTTCCTCTCTTCTCTTCTTTCCTTCCTTCCTCTCTTCTCTTCTTTCCTTCCTCTCTTCTCTTCTTTCCTTCCTTCCTCTCTTCTCTTCTTTCCTTCCTTCCTCTCTTCTCTTCTTTCCTTCCTTCCTCTCTTCTCTTCTTTCCTTCCTTCCTCTCTTCTCTTCTTTCCTTCCTCTCATCTCTTCCTTCCTTTCTTTCTATCTTCCTTCCTTCCTTTTGGTATCCTGGGCATTTCTTTCGGTCACAAACTCCTCAAAACCATCAAATTTATCTTCAGACACACTTCCATCTGTGTTAGAGCTATCATTGAGGAAGAGAACAGTCCCAGATGCGCCAAGGAGTCCGATAATTCTTACCGTTAGGCATGCTGAACAAGTACTACTGAAATGGTGTTCCCACAATGCACCAGTGGCTGCCCAATTTTTTTTATACTGCACACACTGACCACACAGACCCATTCTCTAACATGTAGGCCTACCAGCTTTCTCCTGCTTGATTTGAGGCCGCTAGAATTTATGCGTCTTAATACGTCCGAAACATTGGCTTCGTAAGACGTATATATATGACCAAAACAGTCAAAGGGTTAATATTGGTTTTAGGCAAGTTGTTGCTGTTGATCCTCAAGCACATATGGCATAGGTGAGGTAGGGATAGATGAGTGAACAGTATAGTGTGAGTAGAGCTGATTGTGGTACATAGTAACGTATCTTAGAGAGGATCCCAACCGTTTGGATACTTTTTTTTCTATGTGGTTGATATGGGTGCTGAAATTCAGGTTGCTCTCCAGGTGTAGGCCCAGGAATTTGCCCTCATTGTGTTTAGCAATAGGAGTGTTGTCAATCATTATGTTCAGTTGTGCAACACCTGTTCTGTTACCAAACAATGTAGAAGGTTTTGTCAGTGTTAAGTGTAAGTTTGTTGGCTGTCATCCAGGTTGATATTTTTAGTAGCTCTTCATTAACAATGGTGTTGAGTGAGGCAAGATTTGGGTGGGAGATGACTTAAGTCGTATCATCAGCAAAGAGAATTGGTTTCAGGTGTTGGGATACGTTGGGAAGATCATTGATGTATAGGAGGAAGAGCAAGGGACCAAAAACACTTCCCTGTGGTACTCCAATATCAAGTGGTCATGTAGATGAAGTTGTGTCTTTAATGGTGACGTATTGATACCTGTTAGTAAGATAGGATTTGAAATACATAAGAGCGTGGCCTCTTATACCGTAATGGTCAAGTTTTTGGAGTAGGATGCCGTGGTCTACTGTATCAAAAGCTTTCCTTAGGTCAATAAAGAGTCCTAGCAGATATTCTTGAATGCAGTGTGATATTAGCCAAATTACCAATTTCTGATCACTTTATTGGGAAGTTGAAACAGGTGAATTGGCAGTTTCTTGTGCTCAGTCGATAAAGTGGAAGGCAAAATCGCCAATGTGTAAATATCGCTGACACAGCAAAATTCGCAATAGCGTAATTTTGTCAATTGTCCACCAAATTTTGTACTTTTGTTTTATTACCTCCAGAAAGAGATTCCCTACCATTTTATAAGAAAAAAAAATTGAAAGTCCTTGGACCCTGTGGACAAGTTTCAAATCAAGGGTCTAGACCTTGAAAAGGTTAAACTTCAATATAAACTCTCCCCTCAAACCTCTCCTTGATAGCTACAACAAAACACAGGAACAACACAAGGCACAAAACTCTCTTCGACATCCCTCGTGTCCACCTCACCCTATGCAAAAGAGCAATGCTCATAAGGCCAAAAGAACTAGAATTCATTGCCCGAACCAGCAAAATATCTCCTGTCTGCTAATGAATTTAGGGCTATAATTGTAAAATCAGTATTTCTCAAACTTAACTATACTAGCACTATTCTATGACTGTTATGCAGGGTTCTGCATGACATGAATATACGTAAATATATAATAATAATAATAATAATTTTTATTTCATCGCAATTTTACATAGAGATTTACATAGAAGTGCAAGGAGAGCCACTGACATGCCAGGGCATAACAGGCAGCTTAATCTAAAAACTTATGGACTATGTACATAATATTTGATAGATTGATGGGAATTTGATTTGCTTAAACATTGGGCAGATTACAATATGATGATATTTCATTTGGCAAATTATAATATGGTCACACTACATTGCAGCAAAAGTTTAGTAAAAACTTAAATTATTTTTGGGAAAATGACATTGAGTATTTTTTTAAAGTAATTTACAGAATGCATATTTAGTTTATGGTGAGTAGGTGGTAATATTACAATGTTATAATAGTACATAAATTTCATGAACTAGGAGAAGAACTTAATAATAATGTATAACCTTTGGATAAATGTCAACCATAATTTTAAAAATATGCTATGCACTTTGTGAGTACTGTAAGTTAGTGTAACGGTGAAATGTAAGGAAATCCAGCTAGGGATTTATTTTCCAACTGTGTGTTGGTTAGCGGGGCAGCGTCGCTTGGGAGAAGTCACGTGAGCGTGGCATGGGTGAGAGGGTGTCCAGCCGCAGCCTAGCTACACTAAGTTTTGTAATGTAGTACTCCTTTTGTTTAACCAAACCAACCCTTAGGCACTTTTATTGTTTACCAGTACACTCCACTGGGCTCTGACATGGTCAGGGATTGGAAGGAAGAGTGTGAACTGAGGAAATAGGAGGAGATGGTTTCCTGGTAGAGGGTAGGGGCCAGCTCTTGCACCGACCCCATAGGTACACTTGTTTTGTTTTGAGGTGACGCTCCAGCCACCCGCTCCTCCTGTACTGTTATTGGGACGTTTAGGCTAAGAGAAATATGAAGAGGTGTTTTTGGAGTGTGTATATATTGTTAATCTAAATAAATTGTATATTTTCGTAATTAGGAATTTTTGTGTGAACCTTCGGATCCCCACCCCATTGGAATCATACATAATGGTTTAGCGCGTACTGTTTAAACGGGGATAGACGTGGGAGGCCTAGTGTTACAGGTGTTTTGTGTAACTTTTACCCCTTTGCCCTTAAACAAGGCATTAGGCCTCAGGTGATCCCAATTTCTGCGTAACAATGCCTAAAATCATAGAACCAGTTTGGAACTACTCAAGAAATCCCAATTGACTTAAGAACACCAGATTAATTTAAGTATTAATACACACACTTAAAATTGTATTATTGTAAATTGTACTAATTTTAATTTTTTTTGTTTGCAATCCTTCTACTATAAATTTTACTAATTACAGTGGTACCTCGAGTTACAAGCTTAAATCGTTTCAGAAGGCTGTTCAAGTGCCGATACTGAACGAATTTGTTCCCATAAGGAATAATGTAAATTAGATTAATCTGTTTCAGACCCCCAAAAATACACTTACAAAAGCACTTACAGAAATACACTTACATAATTGTTTGAGTTGGGAGCTGCTCGTATGTCGAGGTACCACTGTACTACAGTGGACCCCCGAGGTTCGGTCGGTCTGAGTATCAGTCAGTTCGAGTTTCGATTGCTTTTTTTTGGTCCAATTTTTCCCCGCCAACCAGTCATTTTCCCGACCTGTCCGCCTCGCCGCGCAGGCGTCGTGAGCCCAGTCTAGCTTTGTTTACCATTGAGAGAACATTACCCAGCGCGCTCAATTCAAGCATTTCTCAATAAATTTATTGTGTTTATTGCTGGTTTACTGATTGTCACTGTGAAATAAGTCACCAAGGGTCCAAAGAAGCTTCCTAGTGGCACCCCTGTGGTAAAGAAAGTGAGGAACACCATCGAACTGAAGAAGGAGATAGTAGAAAAATATGAGAGTGGCTTACGTGTGAGTGAGCTTGCAGGATGTACAACAAAAACCAATCTACTATCACCTCTATCCTGGCAAAGAGAAAAGAAATCAAGGAAGCTAATATTGCAAAAGGTGTTGTCATGTTTGCCAAAAATAGACCACAAACAGTGGATGAGGCTGAGAAATTGTTGGTTGTGTGGATCAATGAAAAACAGATACCGGGTGATAGTGTTTCCATGGTGATAATTTGTGAAAAGGCAAGGCAATTGCACGCAGATCTTGTCAAGACAATGCCTGGAACCAGTGCTGATGCGAGTGATTTTAAAGCCAGCAAAGGCTGGTTTGACAAGATTTAGTAAACGTAGTGGCATACACAGTGTTGTAAGGCATGGTGATGCAGCCAGTTCAGACAAACATGCTGCTGAAAAGTTTGTGAGTGAATTTAAGGGGTTCGTAGACACTGAAAAATTTGAACCCCAACAAGTGTTTAATTGTGATGAAACAGGCCTGTTTTGGAAGAAAATGCCAAACAGGACCTACATTACTCAGGAGGAAAAGGCACTGCCAGGACACAAGCCTATGAAAGACAGGCTAACTCTCATGTTGTGTAGTAATGCTAGTGGCGATTTTAAAGTGAAGCCTTTACTGGTGTATCACTCTGAAAATCCAATAGTGTTCAAGAAAGACAATGTAAACAAGAATAATTTGTGTGTTTTGGAAGGCTAACACCAAGGCATGGGTCACGAAGGCAATTTTCCTGGAATGGCTCACTGGAGTGTTTGGCCCCAGTGTGAAGAAATACCTCCTGGAACAAAAATTGGGACTAAAGTGCCTCCTGCTACTGGACAATGCTCCTGCTCATCCTCACAACTTAGAAGACTATTTGTCTGAGGCCTTCAGTTTTATAAAAGTGAAGTTCTTGCCTCCTAACACCACTCACTCTCCTCCTGCCCATGGACCAGCAGGTCATTTCTAACTTCAAGAAACTGTACACAAATGCAGTGTTTCAAAGTGCTTTGAAGTGACCTCTAACACTGAGTTGACCCTAAGAGAGTTCTGGAAAGATCTCTTCAGTATCCTCCATTGCATAGGCCTTATAGGTAAGGCTTGGGAGGGAGTGACTTCCAGGACTTTGAACTCTGCTTGGAGACCACTGTGGCTGGACTGTGTTGAAAAGAGGGATTTTGAAGGATTTGAGGCTGACCCTGACCCTGACGACCCTGTGCCTGTTGTGGAAGATATTGTGGCATTGGGCAAGTCTCTGGGGTTGGAGGTGAGTGATGAGGATGTGGATGAGTTGGTGGAGGACCACAGGGTAGACCTAACCACTGAAGAGCTGCAAGAGCTTCATCGGGAACAGCATCAGACGACAGTAGAGGAAATTGATTCACAGGAGGAGGATGGACAGGGTGAGGTAGTAACTTCTTCAGAACTTAATGAAATTTGTTCTATGTGGACTAAGGTGCAGACATTTGTTGAAAAACACCACCCTGAGCAAGCTCAAACAAGCCATATCTGCAACATGTTCAGTGACAAAACCTTGTCCCACTTCAGGAAAATGTTAAAGAAACAGAGCATTCGTGACAGTTATTTTTCTAGACAGGGGTCCAGTGACTCAAGCTGGTCCTAGTGGGATTAAAAGACAAAGAAGGGAAGTAACGCCAGAGAGGGACTTTTTACCTGAAGTCCTTATGGAGGGGGATTCCCCTTCCAAACACTAAGCCCTACCCCTGTCCTCCTCCCTATCTTCCAGATGCCAGCAAGTGTCTTCATTAAAGGAAAGTAAATGTTATTTTAAATGTTTAATTATAAATTTATTACTTTATATATATTTATAATTGTTTTGTGTATGTAAAACTATAGTTAATCTTTACAAAATTATTTTTTTGTGAATATTTTTGGGTGTCTGGAACGGATTAATTGTATTTACATTATTTCTTATGGGAAATAAGGGTTCGACTTTCGAGCAGTTTGAGTTAAGGTCTAGCTCCTGGAACGGATTATGACCGAACCTCGGGGGTCCACTGTATAAAACTTTTGCCACCTCTCTTTTTGTATTAATGTACAATTAAAATTCACCACTCCATATCCTGTGTGTAGTCTTAAGCAGTATAAGCATCAGGATTAGTAGTACAAAATGCTCAGGCATGTTATGGCATTCTCTGTTCTGAACAATATTTTACATGTAAACTACACATTGCTTACTATGAAAAGAAATAAATATTTGAATTTGAATATATAAAAATCTCCCCTCTTCAACAACAACATCAACATTTATAAATCTCACCTCTTCATCATCAACTGCATCACCATCAACAGCTCTCTCTGCCATGCGACGCTTCCTGGCTGGCCGATCATCCTCATCATCGCTCTCATCTGTAATATTTCACCTAGTCGTTAATTTAATAATGGACCAAGAGGCTGCTCTTCAACTTCTTAATTATAATTAGATTTTCAATTTCCAGTTGTTACAATATTTTTTCATTTTTCAAAATGATTTTTGAAGCAACAGTGTATGTAATGAACCTTATGAGAATGTTAATGTTTCGGTTTCATCTTTAATATAAATGGAAATTATTCACACTTTCCTAGTTGAGTTCTTATGATGTCTTAATCAGATTACTAAACACTCAGAAATTTTAAATTCTTTGTTTTCTAGATTTAAAAGCCTCAAGAGAAAGTTTATAATTAGTAGCAAGTATCAACATTGGCATCTCAGAGGAATTAAGTTTTTAACCTCCCTGGGCTGTTTAATTTATTTTGAGTAATAAGTATTCAATTAAATACTAAGAATAGTTATCAAAATAGTAATACTAAAACATGAAGCGGCAGCGGCAGCAAGCAGCAAGAACCTTGTCCTCTATTTTTACTTCCACCTGAGGTTCCCAACAGCCCTGTGATGGCCTAATCAAGACCCACATAACACAAACATATGTGGATACCCAGAATGATATAAATCAACTGCAGAAATCACCCAAAAATACGCAAATCACCAACTAATAGGACTCGTGTTACCACCACCTGCCCCGCTGCCACTGAAGTGATACTCCACAACATTCACCCATTACCCATCGCCTACAATTCATCTGAAGCCACGGTCAATGGCCAGAGGTCAGAGCAACAAAAGATCCAGTAACCAGCCAAGGACTCCTAACATCACAGGTGAGAGCAGCAATACTACAAGGAAAACACCCTAGAACAACTAAGCAACACCCACACCCAGTCTGTGGACACCAACAACACTAAAAGACCAAGTTACCCAACTGAATAACATCATAGAAGAAAGATCACGAGTGGATCTACAACTTACAGATGTCATCAACAACTTCCAAGACCATAATGACCAACAACAGCTATGTGACACTGTTGTAGTTAATAGCAAACATCTCCCACCTACAGTTACCCAAGAGGCATGCATGGAGGCCACCCATGCATGTGTAGAAAAACTAGGATAACCCAAGAAAGTAAGACAGAGTGACTTATTTCCATTGCTACACTGTTAATGCTACACTTTATCGCTGGCTGGTGCTATGGCCTTTATCGACTTGTGAAGCTTCTTTGGACCCATGGTGACTTATTTCACAGTGACAATCACTAAACCAGCAATAAACACAATAAATTTATTGTGAAATGTTTGAATGAGCGAGCTGGATAATGTTTTCTCAATAGTAAACAATGCTAGACTGGCTCACGACGCCTGCGCGGCGAGGCACGCAAGCGCGGGCAGGCGGGCAGGTCTGGTACCCGGACCGATAGTCGAGGGAAAATTTGACCAAAAAAAGCCATCGAAACTCGAAATCACTGATAGTCGAACCGACCGAAAGTCGAGGGACCACTGTACCTTTTCTTGCCACTTTGAGTAACACTCAAAGTGGTGTCATGATTGCTTGGCAGATACAAGATGTAGTAATTAAAAGATCAAAACACAATTCACAATCACAAGTTATAGCAGAGAAGAGGGACTGTACGCATATGAAGTATGAATGCTGGGATAATGGGGTGGTGGCAGGGGCAGGCTGGGAGGGTGGTGTGGGTGGGTGAGGGTGGCAGTAGGTCTCCCCCATTGACTCAATGGTGTAACCCACTGCGGGCGACCGCGCGCTCAAATTTTTTTTCACCTTCTGCTAACCGTGTAAAGTTAATTTTACATAGTGTTACATAAAAATGTGCCGCAATTCTTCAATCGTGCTATACAGTGGACCCCTTAGTTTCGTAAGGTTCTTACTTCGTAAACATCGTGTTTCGTAAGCTTTTTACGATTTGGAGAATCGTAAAACCGCTCGTGTTTCGTAACGTATTAGACCTGTCCGCCTGCTCCGCGCCTGCGCGGGACGCAGGACGCCGCCAGTGAAGCGTTGTTTACCATTAAGTGAACATTACCTAGCGTGCTCTTTCAAACATTCACACTACATTTGGTGTTTTTTTTTGTGTTTTAGTGATTGTCACTGTGAAATAAGTCACCATGGGTCCAAAGAAGCTTCCTAGTGGCACCCCTGTGGTAGCATTCATGCAGGGAGTGTAGCATTCATGCAGGGAGTGTAGCATTCATGCAGGGAGTGTAGCATTCATGCAGGGAGTGTAGCATTCATGCAGGGAGTGTAGCATTCATGCAAGGAGTGTAGCAGGCATGCAGGGAGTTTAGCATTCATGCAGGGAGTGTAGCAGGCATGCAGGGAGTGTAGCAGGCATGCAGGGGAGTGTAGCATTCATGCAGGGAGTTTAGCATTCATGCAGGGAGTTTAGCAGGCATGCAGGAGTTTAGCATCATGCAGGAGTTTAGCAGGCATGCAGGAGTTTAGCAGGCATGCAGGGAGTTTAGCAGTTGCATGCAGGGAGTTTAGCAAGGGGCATGCAGGGAGTGTAGCAGCATGCAGGGAGTGTAGCAGGCATGCAGGGAGTAGTGTAGTAGCATATGCAGGAGTACAGGCATGCAGGAGTGTAGCAGGCATGCAGGGAGTGTACGCATGCAGGAGTGTGCAGCATGAGGAGTGTAGCAGGCATGCAGGGAGTGTAGCAGGCATGCAGGGAGTTTCTAGCATTCATGCAGGGAGTTTAGCAGGCATGCGGGGAGTGTAGCAGACATGCAGGGAGTGTAGCAGGCAGGAAATGCAGGGAGTGTAGCAGGCATGCAGGGAGTGAGCGGGCCCATGCAGGAGCGTAGCATCTCATGCAGGGAGTGTAGCAGGCATGCAGGGAGTTGTAGCAGACATGCAGGGAGTGTAGCAGGCATGCAGGGAGTGTAGCAGGCATGCAGGGAGTGTAGCATTCATGCAGGGAGTGTAGCAGGCATGCAGGGAGTGTAGCAGGCATGCAGGGAGTGTAGCAGGCATGCAGGAGTGTAACAGGCATGCAGGGAGTGTAGCAGGCATGCAGGGAGTGTAGCAGGCATGCAGGGAGTGGGGATTCCCCTTCGTAGAGGCTGAAGAATTCCTCCCCCAACAAGTGTTTAATTGTGATGAAACAGGCCTGTTTTGGAAGAAAATGCCCAAGAGGACCTTCATTACTCATTACTCTATCTTCCAGATGCCTGCAACTCTTCAATAAAGGTAAGTAAATGTATATATATATATGTTGTTTTTAATTATTTTATATGTGAATATTTTTTTGTGGAATGGATTAACTGTATTTACATTATTTCTTATGGGAAATAATGGTTCGAATTTCATAAACTTTGTGTTAAGTACTAGCTCCTGGAACGGATTAATTACGATACTCGGGGGTCCACTGTACCCAAATCATGCCAGATAAACTCGTGTTAAATGACGGTCTACTGTACTACGCCATGAGCTCAGCTCACTCAGATGAGCTGTGAGCAGTAAATGTGGGCCTAGATATGAGAGAATAGGTCTATGTGGTAAGTGTGCACCACATGAAAAAAAATCTGAAGCAAGCAGTATGTGAAAAAAAAACTGTGACTGTTTTTGGTTTAAAATACAACTTTGCTGTGTATTTTCATATGGTTTTCAGGATGGTATTCTCTGTTTCTTGGTCTCATTTGATAAAATGGAAGATATATTACAGAAATAGAGATGATTTTTGGCTGGTTTCAGAACTGAAAGTAGCTCAAAATTAAGCTCAATGTAGTGGAAATGTTCAATTTTTGCCGTTATTCCAGAGTACAGTGGACCCCCGGCTAACGAACACCCCGGAAATCGTACAATTATGTAAGTATAATATTGTAAGTGCTTGTGGAAGTGTATTTTTGGGGGTCTGAAATAGACTAACCTACGTGACATTATTTCTTAAGGAAGTAAATTCGTTCGGTAATGGCACTTGAGCAGGCTTCTGGAATGAATTTTGTTCGTTAGCCGGGGGTCCACTGTACACAAATTACGTCACTTGTCCATTACGCGTCCAACTGGTCAATCTAATACGTGTCCACATATGCGCTGACATTATTTATGCAATTACAATAATGCAGTAGTCTGCATACCTGTAAATTTTCTATTTTTAAGTGAATAAAAATTCAAAATGAAAAAAAGTGAAATACAGTGGTACCTCGACTTACGATGCTATCATCTTACGTTATATTCGATAACCGATATTTATAACGTAAGAAATTTGAATGCGACTTACGTTGTTTGATTCGTCTAACGACATTCGTACCGGACGTGTCCGCTTGGCGCCCAGCTGAGCGCGCACTCCAGGGAGCGTCGGTGTGCTATTGTTTACAAGTGAGAGCGACCACCCACCCACACCCACGCATTCATACCAGTATATTGTCATTATTCCACTGTTTTTAGTGCTTGCAACTGCTAAATAAGCCACCATGGGCCCCAAGAAAGCTCCTAGTGCCAAGCCTGTGGTAAAGAATGTGCAAGGAGTGAAGCATTCATGCAGGGAGTATAGCATTTATGCAGGAGTGTAGCAGGCATGCAGGGAGTGTAGCAAAGATGCTGAGAGTGTAGCAGGGATGCAGGGAGTGTAGCAGGCATGCAGGGAGTGTAGCAGGCATGCAGGAAGTGTAGCAAAGATGCAGGGAGTGTAGCAGGCATGCAGGAAGTGTAGCAAAGATGCAGGGAGTGTAGCAGGGATGCAGGGAGTGTAGCAGGGATGCAGGGAGTGTAGCAGGGATGCAGGGAGTGTAGCAGGGATGCAGGGAGTGTAGCAGGGATGCAGGGAGTGTAGCAGGGATGCAGGGAGTGTAGCAAGGATGCAGGGAGTGTAGCAAGGATGCAGGGAGTGTAGCAGGGATGCAGGGAGTGTAGCAAGGATGCAGGGAGTGTAGCAGGGATGCAGGGAGTGTCAGTGCGAAGGATGCAGGGAGTGTAGCAGGGATGCAGGGAGTGTAGCAGGGATGCAGGAGTGTAGCAGGATGCAGGGAGTGTAGCAAGGATGCAGGGAGTGTAGCAGGATGCAGGAGTGTAGCAGGATGCAGGGAGTGTAGCAAGGATGCAGGGAGTGTAGCAAGGATGCAGGGAGTGTAGCAAGGATGCAGGGAGTGTAGCAAGGATGCAGGGAGTGTAGCAAGGATGCAGAGAGTGTAGCAAGTATGCAGGGAGTGTAGTAGGCATGCAGGGAGTATAGGATGCATTCATGCAGGGAGTGTAGCATCTCAGAAGAGAAAAGGCCAGTAACCCCAGAAAAGAACTTGGTACCTGCAGTGTTAATGGAAGGATTCCCCTTCCAAACACTAGCATACTACTCCACCTTCTCCCCTCCTCCCGTCCTCCACACATCAACAACTCTTCAATAAATGTAAGTGACATGTTATTGTTCAATATTTGCATGTGTATTTAGATATTCTTTATTAAATTGTGTATTATTTAATGTCCAAAAGTTCTAAAAAATATTTTATTTAACTACTTTTGGAAGTCTTGGACGGATTAAATTTATTTCCATTATTTCTTATGGGGAAAATTGATTCGTCTAACGATTGTTTCGTCTTAAGATATGCCCTCTCTGACGGATTAATATCGTAAGTCGAGGTACCACTGTATAGGAGAGACCTGGGGATGTAACTAATGAACAGAATAAATGTTTTTTTAGTGCCACGAATGTCTACATTGTTTATTCTGCCCCCTATTTTTAAATTTGCAATTTCTTAATTTTGTGTGAAATTAGCCAAAATACCAATTTCTGATCACTTTACTAGGTAGCTGAAATAGGTAAAAGGGCAGTTTCTTATACTCAATAGAATAAAAGGAATACTAGCGAAATAGCTACGAGTTTGGTCAACTGGAACACTGGAATTGGCCGAAAATAGGTCTCAAGTTGGAAAAAATCGATGATGCATATACAGTGGACCCCAGGTGTTCGTGATTTATTCGTTCCAGAATGCTGTTCAAGTGCAGTTACCAAACGACTCTGTTCCCAAGAGGAATAATGTAAATTAGACTAGTCTTTTAGACCCCCAAATATACACTTACAAAAGCACTTACAAAAATACACTTACATAATTGTTTGAGTTTGGAGCATCACGAAAACCGGGGATCCACTGTATATTGCAGAGACCACTAAATTTGCGAGACCAAAATTCCCTGAGTTTTCTATCAAATTTCTTACTTTTTTTCATTACCTTCGGAAAAAGATTCTCTATCATTTCATAAGAATTTTTTTTTTAAATTCTTCGACCCTGAAAGCAAGTTTATGATCAGGGGTCTCGACCCTGAAAAGGTTAATATATGATAGTGTAAACATGTCATCAGGCTTGTGTGTGTATGTATCTGAAAATTAAAAAAAAAAAACCTGTTTCACTTTACAGCAATTTTCACTTTACAGTAGTAGCCTGGAACCTAACCTGTGTGTGTACTAACCTACTGTATAAGCAGGGCCCACCTGTATTGACATTTGTAAGAAATGAGAACTAGAATTAAGTGTTGGTCATTGTGGGAAAGTCAATGAACCAGTAAAACAAAGGATCTATAAACTAGATGACCATCAATAAAAGTGTGGATTATTAAAATCTGGAAATACACAGGTCTGTGAAACTGTAAGGATGACTACCTGTGTACATACACCTCCTGGAGCATATACACACAGATATACACCTCTCAATGCATTCATATAAAAGTACTGTATGTACCATATTTTATGATGAACAAGATGCTCCAGTGTTGCGGATCCCCCCCCCTTCCCCGTCTGACTGGTTAAATTTTGGAGGAAAAAGTTAGGTTATGTAATAATTATGTTAAGCCTGAGGCATTACATATAAAAACACATATTGATAGTTCATTCTGCAGTTATTTATCACTAATGCAGCTCACTGCTTTGCCAGTCAGCTGCGTCAGCTAAAATGTGCTACATTTACATGAAATAGCGCTAAGAAATGCACCAGTACGCATGTGATTATTTTAGATCTCCTAAATCCCAATCCTGAGCTTAAAAGCTTCTTACATCCAGAACTGTCAGCAAAATGTTCTTTGCAGACTTAAATGGTCAATACTCGTAATGAACAAAGACATTTTCCTCTGTTCTTCTTACAACACTTAGGTTTTCCAATTAGTAAGCAAGTTTATTTAGGTACAGGTACACAACACAGTTACACAAATTATCATACACAGTAACATGGGTGTAAATTACCTAGGATAACCCAAAAAAAAGTCAGACAAGTGACTTATTTCCATTGGGAGTTCTTGATTTCCATTGTTTGTCTGTGTACTGAATGGTTCTTCAGTTTTCTTGTGCTTGGCAGTACTTTTGTGTCACTCAGTTTAGCTGCAATTGAACATTTTCAGGACACTTTCACTCATCCTTTTCTTCTTTCAACCAACCGGCCATATCCCACTGAGGCACGGTGGCCCAAAAAGAAAAACGAAAGTTTCTCTTATTAACTTTAGTAATGTATACAGGAAAAGGGGTTATTAGCCCCTTGCTCCCACCACGTTAGTCGCCTCTTATGACACGCATAGCTTACGGAGGAAGAATTCTGTTCCACTTCCCCATGGAGATAAGAGGAAATAAACAAGAACTAGCAAGAAAATAGAAGAAAACCCAGAGGAGTGTGTGTACATGTATATATCTTTCTTTCAACACACCGGCCGTATCCCACTGAGGCAGGGTGGCCCAAAAGGAAAACGAAAGCTTCTCCTTTACCTTTAGTAATATATACAGAAGGGGATACTAGCCCCTTGCTGTGTATATATAAATATGCTTGTAAATGCATGTGTAGTGTGACCTAAGTAAGTAGAAGTAGCAAGACATACCTGAAATCTTGCGAGTACGTATATGAAACAGAAAAAAGACACCAGTAATCCTACCATTATGTAAAACAATTACAGGCTTCCGTTTTACACTCACTTGGCAGGATGTGCTACATTTACATGAAATAGCGCTAAGAAATGCACCAGTACGCATGTGATTATTTTAGATCTCCTAAATCCCAAACCTGAGCTTAAAAACTTCTTACATCCAGAACTGTCAGCAAAAAAGTTCTTTGCAGACTTAAATGGTCAATACTCGTAATGAACAAAGACATTTTCCTCTGTTCTTCTTACAACAC
>WNWK01039304.1:0-17518 GCA_009830355.1 Cherax destructor
TTCTGATGGAGGAAAGCCTCACTGGGCTTTCCTCCATCAGCACCTACTCTGCTTTGTGCCAGATGACCCTAGCTGGCCCAGAAGGCTGTAATGAAATAGACATAATTACTCACCACTCTAATAATCACTCTCATGGTAGGCATAAATTATTTAAAAGACATGGTGAGAGACTTAAACAAAGTACTTTACTTTAAGGCAAGGCAGAGCATAATTACGTCACTAAAATAAACCTAATGAGTGAAGCTCTTAAATACAAGAAATTAAGATAGGAGTAGCTGTGAGTACTTACAGTAGTGTTGGGAGTGGCGAGTCAAGTGAATATTCCCATGGCCGGAGCCTCGCACTTCACCTCTCACTGGGTGGAAAGAAAGGAGGGAGGGGGTAATAGCGGGAGCTAGACACTCACCCTACCTTAATGAGCAGACTACCACAACTATTACCATACAGACATTCACACTTTCATTACTCCCATCTATGGACTTTTCCCTCACAGTGGTTCCAATATTATTTCACATGTAGAATGCGTCCAGTCTGTGAGGATTTTGTGATGATCATCTGTTGTGCACAACCTTAAGTAAGAATGCTGTACAAAAAAAATGCAGGATTTCTCATTATACCATGGGGCCTCGTGAGGAATTGGTGACCTGCACGTTTCGCCTGCAATGAATGTGCCCTGACCCTCGACATAATATATACCCATTTACATACAGCTGCATAAGATTTTTTTATATATTTTATTTAAAAAACATATTTCAACATACATAATAATATTACAAAATCCAACATCCAAAACATAACACGCGCCTGAACATGAGGCAACCTCACAAAACTAACAACATACTGCAAAACTTTAACATGATATTCCTTATCAATCTTTATGCAGAACCACCTGCTTGTACAAACACTGAAGAACATTCAATGATAACACAGAATTATGCATAGACATAAAAACCTACTCAGATAAAATTATTCCGAATAGGAACACAAACAATACAAAGTAAACATAAAAAACTTAAAGTACAAGCGTACACAACTTGTAACACTCCTATAGAAATCATACATCATTCGTCGCTCAGCCTTGCTGGTGAGCGGACGTGTGCTGTCTCCCCTGGAGGCGTTTGGCAAAAGCTTGGATTTGCAAATGGCGCTGGGTGGTAGGAAGAGGGTCAACACAGTTTGTGTGGACTTGATCCATGGGGCAGTGACTGCAGAGAATATGGCCGTGCTTCTGCCTGACATATTAAGCAGAACTTATGGTATAGAGAACGACATGTTGTCTGGGGTGGCCATGAATGGAAATAAGAGAATTTTTGTGAAGTTTGGTGCTACCAGTGTTTACGAGACAATCGTGGACAAGTACCAGGAACGCAGCATGTACATAAACCCAGGTGTTACTGTGCAACTTCGTGATGTCTCCAGAAGGTATACGTGGATAAAGGTTCGCAATGTGCCTTTTGAGGCGGATTCAATGGACATGACATCAGTGTTTGATAAATTCAGGACCATTCATGTGGCAACGCAAGGACGTTGGGCCGGGGGCCCATATGAAGGGCTGCCGGATGGGACTTATGTTTGGAAGATGTCTCTTAAGTACCCCATCCCGTCTTATGTAATATTAGAGGAATTTCGCACGCAAGTTTTTGTGACGTATGCGGGCCAACAACGGACATGTCGCCTATGTGGGGGATATGGACACATGGCGGCCCTGTGTGACAGGAGGCAGGAGGCCAGAGGTGCTCCTTACCAGCATAGAAGGCAGCAGTGGACTACGCAACAGGATGACTGTAGTTCTGAGGAGGCGAATAGGAGCGCCGAGCGGGGAGGGGTGGGAGGGCAAGAAGACTTGCAAGTGTCGGCCTGTACCACCCTGGTGTGGGGCCTAAAGGACAAAGGCCTGCGAGGAATGCCGGGGGCATTCCAAGTGAGGATTCAAAAATGTGTCATAAAGGGGGCAGAGTATCCAAGGGAAAGCCACCTTTGTCTTATTCCGGTGTCTAACTGTCAATGTTAATAGTTTGTGTAATGTGCGGAAGAGAGATTGGTTAGGGGGGGTTTTGGGACGCTATCAGGTGGATGTGGCTTGTGTGCAGGAACACAATTATAAGATGGGTGGTGAGTTGGTCATAGCAGGGTATGTCGTGTATGTTGGGTATACATGTAGGTTGAAAGGAGGAGCAGCTGTTTTGATTCGGGAAACCAGCCCGTTTGTTGTGAGCCATTGGGAAGTGAGTGGGGATGGTAGGATTGTTTGAGTTGAGGGCTTATGGGGTAGGGAACGCATAGGTTTTATGAGTGTATATGGGCCAGCAGAGGTGATGGGGGGGTTAAAAGTAGGTTTGTGAGGGATGAGCTAGTGTATCACCTGCGGTTGATGCTGGTAGTGTTGGTAGTAGGTGGGGACTGGAATTGCGTGACTAGTCAGCGGGATGTGGAGCCACGAGGAGCGGGGCATGTGGTAGGATCATTGGGGATCTGCTCTATGGAGTGGGGTTGTGAATGTAAAGGGGGGGGGGGGTGGAGGTGAATATACTTTTGTGAGGAAAGGGTATGCTGCAAGATTGGATAAAATATATGCGAATCGAGCGGTTGAGGTGCAGAGATTTGAAACTGTGGACATGGCATTCTTGGATCATCTTGGGGTATTAGTGAATTTGGCATGGGATGGATTGCCTAGGAGATATGGGGGGTATTGGAAGTTGAATGTGGGTTTGCCTAAATGGGTGGGAAGGGGAGGGTTTGCAGAGTTGTGGGAAAATTTGTGGGGGGATGGGGGAAGCGGGCGAGATGTGATTTCTTGGTGGGATACAGTGGCTAAGGTACGCATTAAGGAGTTTTATGTTGGGTGTGGGAGGGAGAAAGGCAGGTTATCGTATGGGTTGCAGAGGTATTTGGAAGGGCAATTAAGGGATTGTCATGTAGGGGTTAGAGAGACCCATCAAGTACAAATAATTGAGGGTATGAAGGAGCAGATCAGGGACATCCAAAATATGCATTTTGATGGAGCGAGGGTGGCTGGGGATTGGAAAGGGTGATGGGGAGATAGGCCATCTGCCTGTGTTTTGCGTGAGCAGCGACGTAAGAGAGAGCTATGAGCACAATCAGTGTGGTGGTGGGGAAGGACCTGGGCGGTTATAGGGAGGTCAGATGTTGCGGACGACAGAGGAATGAGTGGATATATAGACGCGTTTTTGGTGAGTCGATGGAGGGGGATATTGACGAGGAGGCGTTACATGTGATGGGAGGGTGCGGGTGAGTTGGACGGTGATGATAGGGGAGAGTTGGGAGGGTTGATAACAGAGGAGGAAGTATGGAGGGCTGTAATGGGCATGTGCATAGGCAAGTCCCCAGGTTTAGATGGTTTACCTTGTTAGTTTTATGTGGAAAATTGGGGAGTGTTGAAGGGTTTTTAGTACTTTTGTTTAATGAAATGAAGCATAGAAGTGTATTAGGGGACGAACTAAAGAGATTATGGGGGAAATGGGAGGTGGATT
The DNA here is from genome assembly GCA_009830355.1 of Cherax destructor. NCBI lineage: Eukaryota > Metazoa > Arthropoda > Malacostraca > Decapoda > Parastacidae > Cherax > Cherax destructor. The sequence continues at coordinate 3,492 of WNWK01039304.1, forward strand.
TCCCAGAGGTTATCGGAACCTCACAGTGTGGGGTTAAAGGGAGCGAAAAGGTAAGTGGGTAGAGACGGGCTGGTTTTCTGTTTACAAGGGGGTGAGTGTGAGGCGGATAGAGGTGAGAGGTGAGAACAGAGGTGGTACAATTAAAGGATAATGTGTGTAATAGGGTTGTCAACTGTCGGTGTGGGTGTATATTTACAGTGTGTGAGGGCTCTGTTCAGTTACATGATTGGGTGACCATCTGAAAGATCTGGAGAAGGGTCATGGGGGGGGGTTCTTATAGTGCGGCATGCACCGAGGGGGGGTAGGGGATCAGGTGTGTGTCATGGGACGTGTTAATCGTTAGATATGTTTTACGGCATTTGTATAAAGGTGTGTCTAATGTTACATGCAATCCACATGATGTGGAAAACGATTGTTTATATATGTTTTAGTGGTTAATGTTCTTGGATATGTATTGATAGGTTGTGTATGTTGAACATTGAATTCTTTATACATGAACGCCGGTGATTTGTGGCGTTTTGTCAATGTTTGTCATTGTGTTGTTTGAGAACGTGTGAACGAGCGATAGTCTTATCGCTGTAGGAAATGTTTATATATATTTTGTGTTTAATATTATATAATGTGTGTGCTTCTTATGTTCTGATATTTATGATCAAATAGTGTGGGAGATTGTAGTACGTGTATGTCCTATTGGATAATTTGATGTTCTTGGATATGTATTATTTTGCTATGTGCATTGTACCCTGTTTCAATAAAATATAAAAAAAAAAAAATTAAGGAGAACTTATGGTATAGAGAACGACATGTTGTCTGGGGTGGCAATGAATGGAAATAAGAGAATTTTTGTAAAGTTTGGTGCTACCAGTGTTTACGAGACAATCGTGGAAAAGTACCAGGAACGCAGCATGTACATAAACCCAGGTGTTACTGTGCAACTTCGTGATGTCTCCAGAAGGTATACGTGGATAAAGGTTCGCAATGTGCCTTTTGAGGCGGATTCAATGGACATGACATCAGTGTTTGATAAATTCGGGACCATTCATGCGGCAACGCAAGGACGTTGGGCCGGGGGCCCATATGATGTCTCTTAAGTACCCCATCCCGTCTTATGTAATATTAGAGGAATTTTGCACGCAAGTTTTTGTGACGTATGCGGGCCAATAACGGACGTGTCGCCTATGTGGGGGATATGGACACATGGCGGCCCTGTGTGACAGGAGGCAAGAGGCCAGAGGTGCTTCTTACCAGCATAGCAGGCAGCAGTGGACTACGCAACAGGATGACTGTAGTCCTGAGGAGGCGAATAGGAGCGCCGAGCGGGGAGGGGTGGGAGGGCAGGAAGACTTGAAAGTGTCGGCCTGTGCCACCCTTCCTGACAATTCGCCTATGAGTGGGAGATCCGCTGTGGGCGGTGACGACGTCGCTGAGGGGGTGGAAGGCGATTGCGGGGAATCCACACGATCCTTGGTGGAGGACATCATCAGTATGACGGAGGAGGGCGTGGACAGGGCCTTGGGTCTGAGTCAAGAGACTGCAGCTGTGGAGTGCGTTCAGGCGAGTGGTGGGGCAATGGGCGGAGAGTTCATACAGACAGGAGTTGTGGAAGTGGATGTTCATGCAGAAGAGGGGCATGTGGCTGACATGCAGGTGGACCTAGGGTCGAGGAACGAGCAGCTGTAATGTCGGATCCAGAGGATGTGCTAACACCAGCGCAAAGGCCTGGCAAAAAGCTGTGGGCAGCTGTGGTACATGAGGGTGGTGGGGTCTAAAGGACAAAGGTGCGAGGAATGCCGGGCATTCCAAGTGAGGATTCAAAATGTGTCATAAAGGGGGCAGAGTATCCAAGGGAAAGCCACCTTTGTCTTATTCCCGTGTCTAACGGTCAATGTTAATGGTTTGTGTAATGTGGAAGAGAGATTGGTTAGGGGGTTTTGGGACGCTATCAGGTGGATGTGGCTTTGTGCAGGAACACAATTATAAGATGGATGGTGAGTTGGTCATAGCAGGGTATGTCTGTATGTTGGGTATACATGTAGGTTGAAAGGAGGAGCAGCTGTTTTGATTCGGGAAACCAGCTCGTTTGTTGTGAGCCATTGGGAAGTGAGGGGGTGGTAGGATTGTTCGAGTTGAGGGCTTATGGGGTAGGGAACGTGTAGGTTTTATGAGTGTATATGGGCCAGCAGAGGGTGATGGGGAGTTAAAAGTAGGTTTGTGAGGATGAGCTAGTGTATCACCTGTGGTTGATGCTGGTAGTGTCGATAGTAGTGGGGACTGGAATTGCGTGACTAGTCAGCGGGATGTGGAGCCACGGGAGCGGGGCATTGGTAGGATCATTGGGGGACCTGCTGTATGGAGTGGGGTTCGAGATGTAAAGGGGGTGGAGGTGAATATACTTTTGTGAGGAAAGGGTATGCTGCAAGATTGGATAGAATATATGTGAATCGAGCGGTTGAGGTGCAGAGATTTGAAACTGTGGACATGGCATTCTCGGATCATCGTGGGGTATTAGTGAATTTGGCGTGGGATGGATTGCCTAGAGATATGGGGATGAAGTTGAATGTGGGTTTGCTTAAATGGGGGAAGGAGGGGTTTGCAGAGTTGTGGAAAATTTGTGGGGGATGGGGAAGCGGGCGAGATGTGATTTCTTGGTGGGATACAGTGCTAAGGTATGCATTAAGGAGTTTTATATTGGGTGTGGAGGGAGAAAGGCAGGTTATCGTATGGGTTGCAGAGGTATTTGGAAGGGCAATTAAGGATTGTCATGTAGGGTTAGAGAGACCTATCCAGTACAAATAATTGAGGGTATGAAGGAGCAGATCAGGGACATCCAAAATATGCATTTTGATGGAGCGAGGGTGGCTGGGGGATTGGAAAGGGTGATGTGGGGAGATAGGCCATCTGCCTGTGTTTTGCGTGAGCAGCGACGTAAGAGAGAGGCTATGAGCACAATGAGTGTGGTGGTGGGGAAGGACCTGGGCGGTTATAGGGAGGGTCAGATGTTGCGGACGACAGAGGGAATGAGTGGATATATAGATGCGTTTTTTGGTGAGTCTATGGGAGGGGGGATATTGACGAGGAGGCGTTACATGTGATGGGAGAGGGGTGTGGTGTGAGTTGGACGATGATGATAGGGGAGAGTTGGGAGGGTTGATAACAGAGGAGGAAGTATGGAGGGCTGTAATGGGCATGTGCATAGGCAAGTCCCCAGGTTTAGATGGTTTACCTTGTGAGTTTTATGTGGAAAATTGGGGAGTGTTGAAGGGGTTTTTGGTAGTTTTGTTTAATGAAATGAAGCATAGAAGGGTATTAGGGGACGATCTAAAGAGATTATAGGGGGGAAATGGGAGGTGGATTTCCCAGAGGGTTATCGGAACCTCACAGTGTGGGGGTTAAAGGGAGCGAAAGGTAAGTGGGTAGAGACGGGCTGGTTTTCTGTTTACAAGGGGGGGGGGTGAGTGTGAGGCGGATAGAGGTGAGAGGTGAGAACAGAGGTGGTACAATTAAAGGATAATGTGTGTAATAGGGTTGTCAACTGTCGTGTGTGGGTGTATATTTACAGTGTGTGAGGGCTCTGTTCAGTTACATGATTGGGTGACCATCTGAAAGATCTGGAGAAGGGTCATGGGGGTTCTTATAGTGCGGCATGCACCGAGGGGTAGGGATCAGGTGTGTCATGGGACGTGTTAATCGTTAGATATGTTTTACGGCATTTGTATAAAGGTGTGTCTAATGTTACATGCAATCCACATGATGTGGAAAACGATTGTTTATATATGTTTTAGTGGTTAATGTTCTTGGATATGTATTGATAGGTTGTGTATGTTGAACATTGAATTCTTTATACATGAACGCCGGTGATTTGTGGCGTTTTGTCAATGTTTGTCATTGTGTTGTTTGAGAACGTGTGAACGAGCGATAGTCTTATCGTGGTAAGAAATGTTTATATATATTTTGTGTTTAATATTAACTAATGTGTGTACTTCTTATGTTCTGATATTTATGATGAAATAGTGTGGGAGATTGTAGTACGTGTGTGTCCTATTGGATAATTTGATGTTCTTGGATATGTATTATTTTGCTATGTGCATTGTACCCTGTTTCAATAAAATATAAAAAAAAAAAAAATTCATACAGCCCCCCCCACCAACAACCTAGAACCCACCCCCACCCCTACATCCCCAAAGACTAGGCTCAGCTAATACCTAAATATACACAACCTTGTCCTCCAATAACATAACGATACAAATCAAACTTTATATTGCTAATGATGTAAAGCATTGTCCTTGCCTCTTGAAAAACGTTCAGCCATTTATCAATAACATGCAACAAGTTACCATCAATATACAATGGGTATGAACACGATAACATAAATATCCTAGAATTCTCAGTATTAAGTTTTACCTTATTAAATACAAGATCTGCCTATACTCCAACCATAATATGTGTGACACGAACATGACTGTCACTGATGTATACACTCTACTTGCACAGTAAGCCTCAACCCAAACAGATTTAACATAGATATGCATCCTAACCATCACACAATTATTACCTCTATACATTGAGGTATACAAACATTGCACTGATATAATCATAACATATAGCAAGGGTATCACCTTAATCAGTAAACTAAAATTAACAAATCTTACAGGCCTGAACATTACAGGAAGCTAGAGGTGTCTACCACATATACCATAATACATTTCACCATCCCGTTACCTGCAATGTTATGTATGCGTATCTGTTACGGGACCCACCCTTATCCATCATTATATACTTGAGCGTACGGCAGTAGAAAAGGTCTCTTTATCATTATCATGAAAATAAGCGTTATATTGGCAAGTGGTATGTCTCCTGTACATCTAGGTAGGGTTTTATGTGACGTATAGTTAACTATCCATCCGCTCGTTAACAGGTCAGGAATTCCCGCCTTACCACGTCATCATACCCAATGAGGGGGGCCACCTGCTACACAGCTGTCAGTATCTACTCAGCGAGTCAGACAGAGAGACTGAGAGAGTATTCTGTAGTCAACGAGTCAGCAAGCAGTGATCTGTCGGTGATCAGTCAGATGTCATTCAGTCGTCATCGAGTCAACAGTCACTGATCAGTCAATGATCCGTCAGTGAGCATTCAGTCCTCAGTGAGACTTTCATGGAGGACGGTCCTCTCACTTTTCCTGAGAAGCACCTTGGATTTATTCTTCTGACCTTTGTGAGGTTCCTGTGTGAGCCTCCAGCACCTTGAGTGGTGTTCGTCTCTGTTGCCGCTCAAAGCAAGTGAGTGCGCCGTAGTAAGGGAGACGCTGAGGTTCGTCTCTGTTGCCGCTCAAAGCAAGTGAGTGCGCTGTAGTGAGTGAGACGCTGTGGTTCGTCTCTGTTGCCGCTCAAAGCAAGTGAGTGCGCTGTAGTGAGTGAGACGCTGTGGTTCGTCTCTGTTGCCGCTCAAAGCAAGTGAGTGCGCTGTAGTAAGTGAGACGCTCAGGTTCGTCTCTGTTGCCGCTCAAAGCAAGTGAGTGCGCTGTAGTAAGTGAGACGCTGAGGTTCGTCTCTGTTGCAGCTCAAAGCAAGTGAGTGCGCTGTAGTGAGTGAGACGCTGTGGTTCGTCTCTGTTGCCGCTCAAAGCAAGTGAGTGCGCTGTAGTGAGTGAGACGCTGTGGTTCGTCTCTGTTGCCGCTCAAAGCAAGTGAGTGCGCTGTAGTGAGTGACGCTAGAGTTTTCCTTTAGATTTACTAGAAACGAGTTTGAGAGACATAATCTTAAAAGACGACTGTGTGTATATGTCCTTGGAAACATTCATTGGAAAACTTCTTTAAGTGCGTAAACATTTCTATTCCACTTATTGCTCTGAAAGTGATTATTAATTAAGAGATTGTGAATAGTCTACGCTCTAGATACATTACGGTGATAATAGATTAATAAATAAGTGTTATGCTTTTCGACTCGGTGTAAAGAGTCAAGTAATATGTTAAGTGGATAGAACGTCTAGCAATTTTAAAGTCATTTAGTGTAATAGATGAGACAGAATATTGAATATTGCTCCCTTCATTAATAAGAACTTAAGATAAACTTGTTTGTAAATACTGTTTCATGGTGATATCATTTTAAATATTTTATATAAAGATTTCTACGGATTATTAAGTTAATAAAAACCAGAAAGAATTATTGTGATAATTTCGTTCCTCTTGATCCCTTTCCATTTCTTTCCATCCCTTTTCATTTCTTTTATAACTTGATGTTAAAGTCTTGTTACATTGTTACTGGCCTGGGCGGAACAGGCCCTAGAAAGGCCCAGGTTTGTAACAGTATCCATCATACATATAACAATTATAACATTAGTAGACAATTATCCATCACACCCCCACCCAGAAGCAGAGGAAAACCCCCAAAGTCTTCCCCTGACGCACCCCCCCACCTCCTTAGTCATTAGTCAGCACTCAAACACAAGACTACCACCATACACCCCTTTCCCTACCATACCTACCCCCTCACACTCGCAAATGCACACACCTAACCTGTCAACCAACATACACACTCTCCGACCCCCATTCCTCTACCCCAATCCCAAGACCCAAATTCGCTCAGCCCTTTTACATCCTACGTCCCTGACCTAACAACCAACCCATCGTCATAGCCCTGTAACCCTCAGAAAACCTGAGTCCAACCTACGCCCATACAACTCCCGATTTCTACCATGAGTCCTATAGAACCTCGCAGCCAAAGCCTGAATCCGAACCCTACCCGACTCCTCACGTAAACCCCATGAAACATGTAAGAAATCTAACCCCAGATACATGACCGCCCTTCGCACCTCCTCCCTGAGACCTCCCAAATCCAAACTCAACACTCACAACAAAGACAGCCCCCCCACCCCCACGCCTCTGACTACAGCACCAAACGACTCCCTTACATCTCCCAGTTCCTCACAAAAGTATACTGCATGGTATGTCGAGTCTAGTTGTCCGGAACGGCTACAAAGCCCATCCCTCACTAACCCCATTTTAAACAACTGTGCTTTTGATGCCAGAATATCATGCTGAAATCTAAAACCCATCTCTCCAACCTTAGAAGGCAGCTTAACCCTATGGAACCAGTACCACGTTGCTTTCCAATTGTTCATTGGATACATCGCAATACCCTGCACTACACCCACCCCTTCCCTTCCCACCCTATCGAGGACCCCCAATTTCACCTTACTCGGTTCCCTCACAACTAATAAAAACCTTACCATTGCCTCACCCACTAGAATATCCTTACCTAAACACCATCGTCTTATCTCCTCCATCACCCTTCCAACCTTCGTCCCCCGTACCCCTCTCCTTGCTACAAAATCCTGCTTAACGAATATACCCATCAACCTCCACCACAGAGGTATCAACTCCAATCCTCCGTACCCCAATTTCGTCATGACTACCCCTTGCCCCAATCAATGTCTCTCAAACCCCCAAATGAACCTCAAAACTATCCTCTGTAAACTTACAGCATCCTTCTCGACAATCGGATAAACAACCGCTACATGCCATAACCAACTATATATTAAGGTATTAATTATGATCACCCTTTGCAAAATCGTTATATCCCCAGGCCTCCAACCCACCATCCTTCCCATGGCCTTTCCCACCACCATAGACGAATTCATCTCCCTAGCCACCTTCCCATTATTTTAAAAAATAATGCCACAAATTTTAAGGCTATCCACTGTCGTCCATCCTAGCTCCTGTCCCAACGTCCCTCCCACCCACGACCCCACTTCCAGAAACTTAGATTTTACCCTGTTAACCCGCATTCCAGTTGCCTTTCCAAAGATACCTACTATTCCCTCCACACAAACTAAACCCTCCCTGGATCCCACCATAATAGTGGTATCATCCACATACCCCATAATCCCTGGCTCGGCCCCAGTTACCCCACCAATCTCCCACACCTCTACCTTAATTAACCTATAGAAGGGATCCTGTAAACATGCAAAGAGAAGCTGCGACAAGGGACATCCCTGCTGCAGCCCCCTTTCCATTCTCACAACTTCTCCCAACCTCCCATTAATCTGCACCCTCACCTGAGCCCCCTCATACAGCGTTTCGACCCAACCAACGATTTCATCCCTGAATCCCTGCCTCCTCAATATTGCAACCAAAGCATCACACTGCACCCTATCATATGCCATCTCCTAATCCAGACCTATGACACCCTTCCCCCCCTCTCCTCTCCACAAAACCTTTTATACGCCTGTGCCCATTCCGCATGCTCAGCCCAGGTACACCATACTGCCCCTCATCCACCAGTCTATCGAGCACATTTTTCATTCTATTCACCAAAACTTTTGCAAATATTTTATTATTGCACAAAGCAAGGTAATGGCTCTATACCCACTCAGTGCACCACTTTTTCCTCCCTTCGGCACCAAGACCACCACCCCTATTCCCTGATCCTTCCCCATACTCCTTCCCAATTTCATGGCATTTAACACACATAGTAACACTCCCCTCAATACATCCCAACGAGTGACATAAAAGTCCCCAGGAATCCCATTCAAACTCAGTGTTTTCCCTAAATTCAACCCCTTCACTGCTTGTTACACCTTCTCCTCCATAATTTTCCCCTCCATGACCCTTCTAGCCTCATCACTAATTCCCCTACACACCCCATCCAAGAGTATCTCCCTCTCCTCTGCCCCACCCACCTCATTCCTCCACTTATGCTGGAACCAAACTTTGGCATACTCACTCATCCCCTCCATTGTGTGTAACACCTGCCCCAGTCTGTTCCCTCCCATACCTTCCTCTACCTTCAGCGACATCACCGTCATACTCTTCCTCCTACTCCTAAATCTTTGCAACACCATAGCCGACAGTTTGTCACCCCACAAAACATCTTCTAACCCACTACGCACCTTGATCGCCTGAAACCTTTCATTTTAAATATCCTTCAACTGTTCCTGTAACCTCTGTACCTCCTCCTGTGATCGCCCTTCCCCTCCCCCTTGACATTCCCTCAACTGAGCCTCCACGTATCTTTGTAAACCAAACCTCAGCCTCGCATCCTCTCTTCCCTCCCTCTGATAATATTCCCTTATTGCCACCTTTGCCCTCACAGACCACCACCCTACTATATCCCCAATCCCCTTCCCCTCACCCCACAGCCCTTCCCACCATGCGGCAAAAGATTCTCGATGCCCAACCCTTTGTAACAAACGGGTATTTAACTTCCAATTACTAGGATACACCGCCACCACTCCCTCCCACCGAAGATTAACTAAAACACCCCGATGATCTGAAAACCCCATGTCTACACAACTCACATTGCCCACCCTAACATCCCCAGAAACATAAATCCTATCAAGCCTCGCAGCATAACCCCTACGAAAGCACATATGCTCGACATTCCACCCCTCACCCCTTATGACATCTACCACCCCAATCGCCCCCAACACCTCCCTCAACACCCCCAGAACACAACCAGCTCCCATAGGTTCTACATCTTTCCTCCCTATGACACAATTCCAATCCCTGCAACGATCGTGACCAAAGGCAGCCCACAAAGGGCATAAACTAGCTCCTCCCTAACAAATTCCTCCTTTAACTGACGACTGCTTACTGCCGGCATGTACACCACAATAAAACAAACCTGTGATCAGGCTGAGGAAGGTAGGAGGGGAGGTCACAAGAAATGACCGCGAAGTGTGTGAGGAGCTCAACATGAGAATCAAAGAGGTGTTCACAGAGGAGATAGAAGGGCCTCCACAAAGGAGGAGAGGTAGGGTACACCATCAGGTGCTGGACACAATACACACAACTGAGGAGGAAGTGAAGAGGCTACTAAGCGAGCTAGATACCTCAAAGGCAATAGGGCCTGATAACATCTCTCCATGGGTCCTGAGAGAGGGAGCAGAGGAGCTATGTTTACCCCTAACAACAATCTTCAACACGTCTATCTAAACAGGGCAACTATCTGAGGTATGGAAGACACCAAATGTAGTTCCAATTTTTAAAAAAAGAAGACAGGAACGTAGCACTAAACTACAGACCAGTGTCACTGACATGTATAGTATGCAAGGTCATGGAGAAGATTATCAGGAGAAGAGTGGTGGAGCACCTAGAAAGGAATGAGCTTATCAACGACGGCCAACACGGTTTCAGAGACGGGAAATCCTGTGTCACAAACCTACTGGAGTTCTACGACAGGGTGACAGCAGTAAGACAAGAGAGAGAGAGGGGTGGGTAGATTACATATTCTTGGACTGTAAGAAGGCATTTGACACAGTTCTACACAAGAGATTAGTGCAGAAGCTGGAGGACCAGGCAGGGATAACAGGGAAGGCACTACAATGGATCCGGGAATACCTGTCAGGAAGACAGCAGCGACGAGGTGTCAGAGTGGGCGCCGGTGACGAGTGGGGTTCCACAGGGGTCAGTCCTAGGACCGGTGCTGTTTCTGGTATTCGTGAACGACATGACGGAAGGAATAGACTCCGAAGTGTCCCTGTTTGCAGATGATGTGAAGTTGATGAGAAGAATTCAATCGGACGAGGACCAGGCAGAACTACAAAGGGATTTGGACAGGCTGCAAGCCTGGTCTAGCAATTGGCTTCTGGAGTTCAACCCCACCAAGTGCAAAGTCATGAAGATTAGGGAAGGGCAAAGAAGACCGCAGACGGAGTACAGTCTAGGGGGCCAGAGACTACAAACCTCAATCAAGGAAAAAGATCTTGGGGTGAGTATAACACCAGGCACATCTCCTGAGGCGCACATTAACCAAATAACTGCTGCAGCATACGGGCGCCTAGCAAACCTAAGAACAGCATTCCGACATCTTAATAAAGAATCAATCAGGACCCTGAACACTGTGTACGTTAGGCCCATACTGGAGTATGCAGCACCAGTTTAGAACCCACATTTAGCCAAGCACGTAAAGAAGCTAGAGAAAGTGCAAAGGTTTGCAACAAGACTAGCCCCGAGCTAAGGGGTATGTCCTACGAGGAGAGGTTAAGGGAAATCGACCTGACGACACTGGAGGACAGGATAGATGGGGGGACATGATAACGACATATAAGATACTGAGAGGAATTGACAAGGATGGACAGAGACAGAATATTCCAGAGATGGGACACAGCAACAAGGGGACACAGTTGGAAGTTGAAGACTCAGATGAATCACAGGGATGTTAGGAAGTATTTCTTTAGTCACAGAGTGGTCGGGAAGTGGAATAGTTTGGGAAGCGATGTAGTGGAGGCAGGTTCCATACATAGCTTTAAGAAGAGGTATGATAAAGCTCATGGCGCAGGGAGAGTGACCCACTATTGGCCAGTGAAGAGGCGGGGCCAGGAGTTGTGAATCGACCCATGCAACCACAACTAGGTGAGTGAGTACAAAACACACACACACACACACACACACACACACACACACACACACACACACACACACACACACACACACACACACACACACTGGTGCAGCATATGGGCGCCTGGCAAACCTGAGAATAGCGTTCCGATACCTTAGTAAGGAATCGTTCAAGACACTGTACACTGTGTACGTCAGGCCCATATTGGAGTATGCAGCACCAGTTTGGAACCCACACCTGGTCAAGCAAGTCAAGAAATTAGAGAAAGTGCAAAGGTTTGCAACAAGGTTAGTTCCGGAGCTAAGGGGAATGTCCTATGAAGAAAGGTTAAAAGAAATTGGCCTGACGACACTGGAGGACAGGAGAGTTAGGGAAGACATGATAATGATATACAAAATACCGCGTGGAATAGATAAGGTGGACAGAGACAGGATGTTCCAGAGAGGGAACACAGAAAAAAGGGGTCACAATTGGAAGGTGAAGACTCAGAGGAGTCAAAGGGATGTTATGAAGTATTTCTTCAGTCATAGAGTTGTCAGGAAGTGGAATAGTCTAACAAGTGATGTAGTGGAGGCAGGAACCATACATAGCTTTAAGACGAGGTATGATAGAGCTCATGGAGAAGGGAGAGATAGGACCTAGTAGCGGTCAGTGAAGAGGCGGGGCCAGGAGCTTAGTATCGACCCCTGCAACCACAATTAGGTGAGTACATATATATATATATATATATATATATATATATATATATATATATATATATATATATATAAACAACACTGGACTAGCCAAGGACTCGAAGCCATGTTGTACTTGCTTGCCTCATGGTGAACGAGAACCACTCGACGCCTTAACCCACAGGGTGGTCCTGTAAGTTAAGGCGTCATGTGGTTCTCGCTCACCATGAGGCGGGCCAGTACAACATGGGTTTGAGTCCTTGGCTAGTGCAGTGTTGTTATTGATCAATACCACTCGTTCGTGATTACAATAATATATATATATATATATATATATATATATATATATATATATATATATATTGTGTGTGTGTGTGTGTGTGTGTGTGTGTGTGTGTGTGTGTGTGTGTGTGTGTGTGTGTGTGTGTGTGTGTGCGTGTGTGGCAGATGTTGCAAATGTATGGAATATGAGGTAGGTTATTGAAAGCAGTGAAACGTTTTTACGAGGATAGTGAGGCTCAGGTTAAAGTATGTAGGCGAGAGGAAGATTATTTCCCAGAAAAAGTAGGCCTTAGACAAAGATGTGTGATGTCACCGTGGTTGTTCAACATATTTATAGATTGAGTTTTAAGAGAAGTGAATGCTTGGGTGTTGGCAAGAGGTGTGGGGTTAAAAGATAAAGAATCTAACACAAAGTGGGAGTTGTCTCAGTTGCTCTTTGCTGATGACACTGTGCCTTTGGGAGATTTTGATGAGAAGTTGCAGAGGTTAGTTGATGAGTTTGGTAGGGTATGTAAAAGAAGAAAATTAAAAGTAAATATAGGAAAAAGTAAGGTGATGAGGATAAAAAAATAGGTAGCGGAAGATTGGATATCAGATTGGAGGGAGAGAGTATGGAGGAGGTGAATATGTTTAGATATTTAGGAGTGGACGTGTCAGCAGATGGGTCTATGAAAGATAAGGTGAATCATAGAACTGACGAGGGAAAAAAGGTGAGTGGTGCACTGAGGATTCTGTGGAGACAAAGAACTTTATCCATGAAAGCAAAGAGGGGAATGTATAAGAGTATAGCTATACCAACGCTCATGTATGGGTGTGAGACATGGGTTTTGAATGTTGCAACAAGAAGAAGGCTGGAGGCAGTGGAGATGTCATGTCTGTGGACAATGTGTGGTGGGAATATAATGCAGAGAATGCGTAGTTTGGAGATTAGGAGAAGGTGTGGGATTACCAAAACTATTATCCAGAGGGCTGAGGAGGGGTTATTGAGATGGTTTGGACATATAGAGAGGATGGAACAAAATAGAATGACTTCGAGTGTATAAATCTGTAGTGGAGGGAAGGTGGGGTAGAGGTCGGCCTAGGAAAGGTTGAAGGGAGGGGGTAAAGGAGGTTTTGTGTGCTAGGGACTTGGACTTCCAGCAAGCGTGCGTGAGCGTGTTAGATAGGAGCGAATGAAGTAAAATGATGTAAGCAAGGTAACATTTATGAAGGGATTCAGGGAAACCGGCAGGCCGGACTTGAGTCCTGGAGATGGGAAGTACAGTGCTGGCACTCTGAAGGAGGGGTGTTAATGTTGCAGTTTTATAACTGTAGTGTAAGCACCCCTCTGGCAAGACAGTGATGGAGTGAATGATGATGAACGGTTTATTTTTCGCCACCCTGGCTTGAAGGGAAACGCCTAATGTGTTAATAATATATATATACATACATATATATATATATATATATATATATATATATATATATATATATATATATATATATATATATATATATATATATATATATATATATATAATATATAACATGTGCTAGGAATTCAAGAGCAGGCGAAATATTCACAAACACTGATCTCTGGCCGACGGAGACTCGAACCTACGAACCTCATGACAAGGTACGCAGTTCTTTGCCGACCGTACCACACTGGACAATACCTTGGCGTCCAGCTCACGCTAGACGTTGAACCAAGGAAGCCAGCTTTGAGGCAGGTGGCTTACAGCTTTTCATC